>JAKSZT010053975.1:245253-258382 GCA_026826555.1 Tolypeutes matacus | reverse complement strand
TGGGAGATGTTTGTGTGGGATGTGGTGGGAGGTGTGGGAGGTGGGCAAATGGGAATCCCAGTGGGTTCCGTGTAATATTTTAGGTAATCTAAGCACCTCTTAAAATATATGTATATATATATATATATATATATAAATAACATTTTGTAAGCAAATACACATATATGCATATATATTTATATATCATTTTACAAATGTTTGTATGTATTGTGAGAATTTTGATTTTTCCCCTAATAAAAAATAAATAAATAAATAAAGAAGGTGCAAGGCAGTAAAACTCGTTATCAGGTGTACGGGATCCATTGAGGCAGCTGTTCCTGTGAGATTCAAATCCCCAAAGAGTGCCTTTGTTTTAAAGAAAGATCTGTAACTTTAAAGAAACAATTAAAAAAAAAAATACCATGTTTTACCTTTATATGGTAAAAAAAAAAAAAAAAAAAAAAAAAAAAAAGATGTTTTTATTTGAATTATTTGCCTTGTAAAAATTGTGTGATGATGTCTCTGGATTTATAGAGACAGGAGTTTTTTTTATAAAAATATCTTAGGAAAATCATCTTCTTGATAAGCCCAATGTATCTCCCAACTTGTTGCCTAGAAAATAAGGACCACTTTCAATTAATACTAATAGAATTATTGTCATTAAATGTTTTATAGTCCTTGATTAGAAACTAGATCCAATCTCTTTAAAGTATAACAGCATATACTGCCATTGAAAGCATAATATTACATTTTGCTGCTTTTTAAAATTACAAATTGTTCTAAATTCATTATTGTTTTTGGCTTGAGCATTTTATACTTTTCTTCCCTCACACATTCATTTCTACTCCATTAATAATTGTTTTATTAATTAACATTTTTTTAAAAAATTAGGTACTATAATACTGTGTTAAAAATAGATGTGCTTATTTTTTTATAATAATCAAATGATGTAAAATACATTTGTTTTATTTTTACTGGTCAGTTGTTATATCATATTATTGGGCCAAAATTTATTATGCATAGTAGGAAAAACAACTCTAGCAACCTTAAGTCATGCCCATCATAAAGCTGCTTGGCATCTCTCTTAGCAAAAAGGACATTGTGGGAGAATTGTGGGAACATGACCAACAGGTTAGTTGGATAAGGCTCATCTTTCACTAAAACAACAGAGAAAGAACCAAAGGCTGCCTTAGGATCCTGCTTTGGTGTACAGCAAACCAGAAAACTGCTTCACAACTCCCAGAAGAGTAAGGGTCAGAGAGATGAAGAAGCCAAAACAAGTAATCATGAGATATTACACCTCCCAGCTGCCAGGAAGGTCTCCCCTTCCCAACCCCCAAGATATTAAGTGAGGGTAAAACTCCTGAGGAATTGTATCTAACTGAAAGGAGAGCAGACATCTTCCTCCTTTGGATACATACAGAATGGGAAGGTGCTCTGAGTCATCTAGGAGGGTACTGGACAGATAGGGAGGGCAGGGGGAAATCATGGGTTGTTTGCTTCAGTGGCTGGAAGTGGCAGATACACCCAGCCCTCAGGGCACCCCTGGCCCCCTGCTCCAAATGGAAGTGGCACAGCAGATTCCCTGTGAGGAAGAGGGGTCTTGCAGGGTGGCGAGTGATTTCTTTGTGGTGAGTTTAGACAACTGGGCACCCTTTGAATATTAGAAGAGACCCTGACTTGACAGGGAGAGGGGAGGGGCATCTCCTCAGGGGGTCTGTCATACCAGCCCCCTAGGTAAAGAGAGGAATTACATCAGAGAGGAGGCAGAGAGAGGAGGCTGATCAGCATGAATTGCCAGACTGCAGGAAATATAACCTGCCTGAAGGAAAATAGGCAGATAGCCTTCTAAAAGGCTAATCATCCTAAGGAGTCAGAATAGCTCAGTGGAAGAATTCCTGTCTAGCATGCAAAAGGTCTCTGATTTGATTTCCAGCTCTTCCTTGAGAAGCAATCTACCAGTTTATCAGGCATACAGCCAGAACTTAAGGACAGGCAACATATAGACATTCTTTTTGTATTAGCTTTTCTTGGATCTCTTACTAAAAAAAAAAAAAAAAAAAGACTCCTTTTTAAAATTTCCCTTATTTTACTCACTAAAACTCCATTCAAAGCCTGCAAAGAGCATGCTGCAGGGTGAGTGATTGATATACACAAGCAGCCTGAGAAGATCCTTAGGGGTCTAAGAGAGAAGGCTGTTTTCCCATGTTTTTTTGCTTTTTTAATGTTTTCTCTTCTGTCTCCTTTTTAAAAATAAGTTGCTGCTGCCTTGTTTCTTGCTTGTTGTGTATCCTCTTCCTTTTATTCCCTGCTTGTTTTCCTTTTTTTGTTTTCTTTTCTTTACTGATTTACTCTACCTACACTATTTCTTTTCTCTCCTTCATCTTTATAACTTTTGTTTTCTGTTGTTCTTTCATTCCATCTCTTTTATTAGGTCTCCAATTTTTCTTGTTTTTATTTCTCACTCTCCATTTTCTCTGTTTACATTATTTTTAAAATTTATTCTTGCTCTCTTTTCTCTCTTCTTTTGTCCTCTTCTCACTATTCCAGCCTTTTAATTCATTCTATATAATTTTCTTTATTCTGTTTCTTGTTTCATTTTTTCTATTCCACTTTTCTAATCTTATTCCTCTGTGCTTCTTACTTGTGTTAATTTTTTAATTTCATATGTTTTGTATGGTACCTCTCCTGCCTTTCACTATTATTATTACTATGGTTCTTTTTCTCTTCCTATCTCTTTCCTTTTCTCTGATTCTAATTTTTTTCTTTCAAGGGAGCATAGACAACAAGGAAATAGAATATGAAAAACAAAGTGTCAAAATGAAACCTTACCACACAGAGAAAAACAACAAAATAAAATCATAGAATAGAGAGAGAAGCTAATCAACCAAATAAACACAGGCCAAGATACCAAAAAATTAGAAGCCATTCTAAGAAACAGGAAGATATGGCCCAGTCCAACAAACAAGCTAAAAACCAGAAGGAGATGCAAAACCTGGAACAATTAATAATAGATGTCCAAACAAATATCATGAATCAACTTAATGAAGTGAAGGAAGAGATTAAGGATGATAGAAGACACTAGGAGAACATAATGAAGAAATTGTAAAAATATATAAAAAGATAACATATATGATGGCGATGAATGGCACAATCCAAGAAATCAAAAATAACCTGGAAACACATAAGATTTGAACAGGCAGAGGAAAGAATCAGTGATGTGGAAAACAGTATATCTGAAATTAAACAGATAGTAAAACAGATAGATGAAAAGATAGAAATTATCAGCACAGACTCAGGGATTTGAATGACAACATGAAAAAACATAAAAATATGCAATGTCAGCATCCCAAAGGGAGAAGAGAATGGAAAAGGGACAGGAGTTTTGAAGGAAATGATGGCTGAAAACTTCCCAACCCTATTGAGGGAGGTTGATGTACATGTCCAGGAAGTGCAACACAGCACAAACAGCATAAATCATATCAGGCCTACTCCAAGACATATACTTGTCAAATTGTCTGATGCTCAAGACAGAGAGATACTGAAATCAGTAAGAGAAAATTGAACCATCACATACAAGGGAAACTTGATAAGATTAAGTGCTGATTTCTCATCTGAAACCATGGCGGCAAAAAGGCAATAGTATGATGTAGTTAAGGTGCTGGAAGAAAAAACTTCCAGCCAAGAATTCTCTATCCATCAAAGCTGACATGTGAAAATGAGGGAGAGCTCAAAATATTCACAGATAAACAGAAAATAAGAGAATATGTCAATATGAAGCCTACTCTTCAAGAAATAGTAAAGGGAGTTCTGTCAGTCAAAAGGAAAACACAGGAGAGAAAGAGTTGGAGGAGAGTGTAAGAAAAATTGAAAAGAGAAATAGAAACAATATATACTATACATGAACTTAAAGAAAATGTACCTAAATTAAGTAATTCCTTGAGAGTAATAACATTGAATGTTAATGGGTTAAACTTATTGATCAAGAGACACATTGGCAGAATGGATAAAGAAATATGACCCATCTATATCCTGCCTCCAAGAAACCCACCTTAAACAGAGGGATGTAAGGAAGCTGAAAGTGAAAGTTTGGGGGAAAATTTACAAGCAAAAATTAATTAAAAAGGGGCTGGAGTAGATATACTAATATCAAAAGAGTAGACTTTAAATGCAAAACTACTGAAAGAAACAAAGAAGGACACTATATATTAATAAAAGGGGTAATCTACCAAAAAAAAAAAAAAAAGAAAAATCATAAACATTTTTGCATTTAACTGGGGCACCTCAAAATACATGAGGAAAACACTGGAGAAACTAAGTTTAGAAATAGATGCCTCTACAATTATAGTGGGGAACTTTAATACAACATTATCATGATTAAACAGAATATCTCAATGGAGAATTAATAAAGAACAAAGACTTTGAATAATAAATTAGAGGATATGGACCTAATAGACATATACAGAACATTATCCTCTAATACAGTGGGATATCCATTCTCCCCGAGTGCACATGGATCATTCTCCAGGATAGGCCACATGCTAGGCCACAGAACAAATCTCAGTGAATTCGTAAAGATCAAAATTATACAAAGTAATTTCTCTGAGCACAGTGCTATGAAGCTGGAAATCAGTTAGGGTCAGAAAGCCAGATTAAACACAAAGATATGGACAAACAGTAGGTAAAAGAGGAAATATCAAATGAAATCAGTAACTACCTTGAAATGAATGAAAATGGCAACACAACATATCAAAACCTAGGGATGCAGCAAAATCAATACTGAGAGGAAAATTCAAAGCCATAAAAGCCTCTATTTTAAAGGATGAGAGCTAAAATCAAAGATCTAAATGCACATATGCTATACCTTGACTTAACATTTTTGTGTGAATTACTGTGCTCACTTTGGTTCCTTATTAGGGTCTGCTGAAAGGAATTAAAAAAAGAACATCCCAAAGGAAGTAGAAAAAAGAAATAGAAAAGATTAGAGCAGAACTAAATGAAATTGAAAATAAGAGTGCACTAGAAAATTAAAACCAAAAGCTGGTTCTTTGAGAAGATTAATAAAATTGACAAACCCTTAGCTAGACTAACAAAGAAAAAAAGAAGATGCAAATTACATAAAACAAGAAATGAGGAAGGGGATATCACTACTGACCCCACAGAAATAAAGAGTGTCATAAGAGGATATTTTGAAAAATTATATGCCAAGATGGATAATTTAGAGGAAATGGATAAATTCTAAGAAACACACAAGCAGCCTACATTGTCAAAAGAAGAAACTGATGATCTCAACAGACCGATGACAAGTAATGAGATAGAATTAGTCATCAAAAGCCCCTCAAATAAGAAAAGCCCAGGACCAGATGGCATCACAGGTGAGTTATACCAAATATTCTGGAAATAACTAACACCAATCCTGCTTAAACTCTTCTAAAAAATAGAAGTAGAGGGAACATTGCCTAAGTCATTCCATGATGCCAAAATCACCCTAATACAAAAGCCACACAAAGAAACCACAAGAAAGGAAAACTATAGACCAATCTCTCTAATGAATCTAGATGCTAAATTCCTCAACAAAATATTTGCTAACCATATTCAACAACACATCAAACGAATTATACACTATGACCAAGGTGGTTTCATCCTGGGTATGCAAGGATGGTTCAACATAAGAAAATCAATCAATATAAAACACCACATAAACAGATCAAAAGAAAAAAATCACATGATCATCTCTATAGATGCAAAAAAAGCATGCAACAAAATACAGCACACTCTCTTGATAGAAAAACACTTCAAAAGAAAACAATAAAAGGAAACTTCCTCAACATGATAAGGCATATATGAAAAATCCACAGCTACCTTCATATTTAATAGTGAAATCCTAAATGCTTTCCTTGTAAGATTGGGGAAAAGATATGGATACTCACTTTCACTGCTTCTATTTAACATTGTGTTTGAAATACTTGCTCTAGCTTTTAGGAAAGAAAAAGATATAAAAGGCATCCAAATTGGAAAGGAAGAAGTAAAAATTTCACTATTTGCAGATGAAAGGATCCTATACACAGAAAGCCCTGAGAAATCTACAACAAAGCTTCTAGAACTTATATATGAGTTCAGTAAATTTGCAAGTTATAAGACCAATGTGCAAAAATCAGTAGCATTTCTGTACACTAATAATGAGCAATCTGAGGAGGAAATCAAGAAAAAAATACTATTTACAATGGCAACTAAAAGAATCAAATACCTAGGAATAAATTTAACTAAAGATGTAAATGATTTGTATGCAGGAAAGTACACAACACTGTTAAATGAAATCAAAAGAAAACTTGAATAAATGGAAAAATATTCCCTGTTCATGGATAAGAAGAATAAACATCATTAAGATATCTCTCTTACCCAAACTGCTCTACAGATTTAATGCAATCCCTTTAAAAATCACCACAGCATTTTTTACTGAATTGGAAAAACTAACTATGTAATTTATTTGGAAGGGCAAGAGGCCATGAATTGCCAAAGACTTATTGAAAAAGAAAAATGAAATCAGAGGAATCACAGTATCTGATTTTAAAATATACTACAAAGCTACAGCAGTCAAACTGCATGGTATTGGCACAGGGATAGACATATTGACCAATGGAACCAAATTAAGAGTTCTGATATAGATCCTCACATATAGAGTTGACTGATATTCAACAAGGCCACAAAGCCCATTCGACTAGGAGAGAATGGCCTCTTCCACAAAAGGTGCTTGGAGAATGCTATATCCATATCCAAAAGAATGAGAGAGGAACACCATCTCACACCTTATGAAAAAAATGACTCAAGATGGATTAAAGATCTAAATATAAGAATCAAGACCATAAAGACCTTGGAAGATAATGTAGGAAAGCATCCACAGGATCTTGTATTAAGAAATGGCTTCATGAACTTTACATCCAAAGCACAAGTAATGAAAGAAAAAATAGAAAAATGTGACCTTCTCAAAATTAAAAAAAAATTGTGCCTCAAAGGAGTTTGCCAACAAAGTGAAAAGGCAGCCTACTCAATGGGAGAAAATATTTGGTAACCATATATCTCATAGGGGCCTAATATCCAGCATATATAAAGAAATCCTACACCTTGAAAATAAAAAGACCATCTACCCTTTTTAAAAAATGGGCAAGTGATTTGAATAGATACTTCCCCAAAGAAGAAATACAAATGGCTAAAAATCACATGAAAAGATGCTCAACATCACTAGCTACTAGGGAAATGCAAATCAAAACTACAATGAGATATCATCTTACACTCAGACTGGTGGCTATTAAAAAAACAGAGGGCTACAAGTGTTGGAGAGGATGTGGAGGAATGGGAACCCTCATCCACTGCTGGTGGGAATATAGAATGGTGCAGCCACTGTAGAAGACAGTTTGGTGGTTCCTCAGAAAACTAACTATAGAATTGCCATATGATCCAGCAATTCCACAGCTGGGTATATGCCCAGAAGAACTGAAAGCAAGGACATGAACAGATATATGAACACCAATGTTCATAGTGACTTTATTCACCCTTGCCAAAAGTTGGAATCAACCCAATGCCCTTCAACAGATGAATGGGTAAA
Source organism: Tolypeutes matacus (assembly GCA_026826555.1). NCBI lineage: Eukaryota > Metazoa > Chordata > Mammalia > Cingulata > Chlamyphoridae > Tolypeutes > Tolypeutes matacus. The sequence continues at coordinate 250,800 of JAKSZT010053975.1, read as the reverse complement.
TAACTTGTGACATATACATACAATGGAATATTAATCAGCAGTAAGAAGGAATACAGTATTAACACATGGGATAATATGGATGAATCTTGAGGACCTTATGTTGAGTGAACCAAGACAGGCACTGAGGGACAAATATTACATGACCTCACTCATATAAATTGAGCAGACTCACAGAGTTAGGTTTACAGGGAATAGAAAGGAAGAAGAAGGTTGTGAGCTAACACCTTATGGGCAAACTCTATGATAAGGGGGAATTGTGAGTTGTACAGTGGAGCTACATGACAGTAGTTTACTGATACTTTTAGGTTAGGCAGTGTTAGTTTGTTGGGGTAGGGAGGGTGGGTTGGACTATCCATGGAACTGGGGGGGAGGGCTGGAGGATGGAACAGGAGAACACTGGGGATTGGTAGGTACATGGTTAAAACTACCACGTTGGGAATGCTCTTTTGGCAATATGCCAAGTGAGGGTTGCTGGTTGGGGGGTTGGATGTGGGGACATTTGGGACAGGGCACACCTGGTGCAGGTATCTAGGGAGCATGTGTGTGTTCTTCTTGCCATAGTGTGTTATATCAGTGCATAGGGACCCACATAATGAGTGGCAAGGTAGTGGACTCCCATCCTGGGGAGGCCCACTATGTTCTCATATAGAAGGGCAGGAGTCTCTTGAGAGCATGGGTGGTGCCTAATAGGGGAAGGCAGACCAGTGTGTCAAGCCCTCAGTGTTTTTGCAAGTATCTATGAATGTTCTCCTTCAAGGAGTGAAGACTGGTGGTTGCCATGGGTCCCCAGGGGAGGGAGTGGGAGGAATAGAATAGATGGAATAGATCGGGCATTTTGAGGGAAATGGAAGTGTTCTACATGATCTTGCTATGATGTATACAGGCCATGTTGAATTACATCAAAGTTTATAAAAGTTTATGGTCCAAAATGTAAACCATAATGTAAATCATTTCCATGGTTGGTAGCTATGTTTCAATATTTGTACATCAGTTGTAACAAACATATCAACCACATATAAAATGTTAATAGGGGAAGGGGGCAAAAAGGGAGGATGTTGGATATATGGGAGTCCCCTGTATCTAGTATGTGAATTTTCTGTAACCATTTGACTTCTTTGAGGTCAAAATGAAAAAAATAAATTTAAAAAAAAAAGTAAGACACTGTGGGAATAAATGGAAGACAATGTTATTGTACCTTTAGGACAACAGATCTTACAATGATGAAGGGGAAATGTAAAAAAAAATAAATAAATATTTTTCCATTATTTTAATATCCCAAATTTTTATTTTTTTGGTTTTATTTTTTGAATTTTTTTTGTATTTTATTTCTTATTTCTAAAACTATCATTATTTCATTTTCCTATTAATCATATTTGGCTATTATATTGGCTTCATTTCTGAAGAAGTTTTGGATCACAGAAGGGTTACAACTGTGGCAGGGGAGGATCATTGGTGCAGGTTGTCAGAGATGGGGGACAAAAGGGAGGAAGCTCACCTGGGCATGCATATAAGGCATATAAATGTGTTCAGTTTTTCATGGGTCATTGTCATGGTGGGTGGAGATTCACACAATAACCAAAGGAATATCAAATTCCTATCCTGGAGAGCTCTGCTACATTCTCTAAAAGATCAGCAAGAATCCTCTCAGTACAGAGGCATTGAAGAGTGAAGGAAGATGGTCCATTGGCAGGCCCTTGATATTGATGACTGTGCTTATGAACTTTTACTCTTAAAATTGAAACTTAGGCTAGTAATATAAGGTGCCTAACAGTTGCCTCCTGGGAGCATCCTTGTTGCTCAAATGTAGCCTCTCTCTAAGCCAAACAGCATATAAATACATTATATCCCCCCCAGCATGGGACATGACTCCCAGGGATGAGCAAGAGAGTCCCATCCATTGGCTGTATGGGATTGAAGCCCCCTATCAATTAGGGGTGGAGTGGACATCACCATCCCAGAATCCTCAGGATGAGGGAATGAACTATGGAGTAGAGTGCACTTACTGGTATTCTACAATAGACTTGTGATTCTAGCAATGGAATAAACTACAACATTGATGAGGAGGCAGTGGCCACTCTAGGCTCTGGGGGCAGAGAGAGGGAAAAACACTTGTAGTACAGAAGCTTTTTTGGGACTTAGGAATCATCCTGAATGACATTGCAATGACAGATGTAGGTCATTTTATATCATCCCATAACATGCAGAACTGTGTGGGAGTGTAGACTGCAAGATGATCTATGGTCCATACTCAGTGGCAATGCCTTAGGATGTGTTTATCAATTACAATGAATGTACCACACTAATGAAGGATGATGTTTACGTAGGAGGGTGTGTGAGGTGTGGGGAGTGGGGCATATGGGAATCCCTATATTTTTTTGTGTAACATTTATGTAAACTAAGTATCTTTAAAAAATTATAAAAAAAGAGTTAAAAAATTTTTGTGATGATAAATGCACACCATTGTGATTGTACTATTGATTATACACTTTAGATAGATCATATGGTATGTGAATATATCTCAATAAAACTGCTTAATAATTAAATAAATAATTGTGCAAGGATAACTAGAAATAACAGCTATGTACAGCAGGAGAAACAGAGAGAATGAGAGGTGAAAATTTTTCTTGTTTGTCTGTTTTTTGTTTATTAATATTATTATTGAAACAATGAAAGTGCTCTAATAATGCTTGAAGTGATGAATGCACAACTATGTGACTATACCTCAAACCATTGATTGCATACTTTGGATGAATTGTATTATATTAATATGTATCAATAAAATTGATTTGTTAAAATTTAAAAAAAGATTCCTGCTAATATCACCTATCTTGCCTAAAGGGTGGCCTTACTGAAGTATCCATGCTATGTACTCTCCTTGGTGAAACAGGAGAATTCTGCTGACCTCCTAATATGCTATCTATTCATGCCCCTCCACTCTCTTACCCCCATTGTCATTATTCATTATCCATATTCTCTCAGTCTCTCCTACCTAACAATGCTGGACCTACTTTCCCTCCAAAAGACTACATGGAAAGTTAAATCCAAGCCCATCACCTCAGTCCCTTGGATATTTACACAGATGTCTGATCTATACATACATTAGCTGAACTGGTCTTTTATGCACTGACAAACTGCTACTGCTGGATTTGCCCTCATCCTGCTTCCAAACATTTTTCAGGTCATATCTGGCCCAAAGATGGAAAGTATTGGGAAATTAAAACCTCTTCCAAACTGCCACCTTCTGAATGTGATGTCCATCTCCTCATGGTAACTGGTGATTGCGCTCATGTTTCCTCAATACACAGCACATGTAAGCGACCTGATGGACAGCTCCTAACCCAATTGGTTAGCTTTTATGCCACATTCCCAGGCATAGCTGTCATAAGGGAATATGTTTTCTTTACATCTACTTGAGTCAGGAATGAGTTCCAGAACAACAAGTACTAGGACCCAGGAACTTATCTTTTTCAAATACCATTAGGGATACTTACAAGGAAATTCCAATTCACAACTGCACATATGTAAGAGATGGACATAGAAGAGATGGCATGAGTGTAGTCTAATTTTTGTATATTAGTTCAGAGATCAGTATGAAGAAGGCAGAGAAGATTTGTAGATTTTTTTCACATAAGTGAAAATCAAATAAATGTTAATGTTAAGAGAAGCAATTTTATTTCTATTCATTATATCATGATATTATTTTTAAATATCTTATAATAGATGAATTATTTTCCTAAGTAATTTGAATTAGGAAGAGAATATAGCTATTTTCCACATCAATAAAACACTTTCCAATAAATGTACAAACTTACTTAAGATCAGATGAACTCACACCCTCCACCATTTGCTGTGGGGGTAAAATGTAAATTCATAAAATTGTAAAAGAAATAATTTACATTGACCTTATTCTTATACAAAATTCAAGTCCATGATTAGTCCATTTTGAATAGTGGTACCTTATGCATTTCAAGAAATTAGGAGAAGAAAATGCATGCAAAAATCTTTTATAGTTACCCATTTATTAACCCTGTCCAGCATTCTTGTTACTATTTGGTGTCATTTCCTTTCACCTGTAGAAGGATTTCCTTTAGTATTTCTTGTAGGAGAAGTCTTGTAAAAAAAAAAAAATCTCTATTATATTTTAAATCTTGGAATGTGTTTATTTTACCCTATTTCTTAAAGAAAAACTTTCTATTTTGAAACAATATTAGATTACAGAAGAAATAGTACACATTGCAAAACTCATACAGCAGTCCCATGTTCCCTTCAACCAGCAACCTCTAATATTAACATCTCATATAACCATGGTATATTTGTCAAAAATGAGAAATCAACTTCATTTAATCATTAAAATACTATGTAGTAAACTACAGAATTATTCAATTTTCCCCATAATTTTCCAATAATGCTTTTTGTGGTTTGAGTATTCTATCCAGAATGTGATGTTTCATTTATTTACTTTATTTATTTATTTTTTAATTTTCAACGAACTTTAGATTACATAAATGTTATATCAAAAATATAGGGATTCCCATATACCCCAACCCACACCTTTCACACTTACCCCTTTAGCAACATCTTTCTTTAGTGGGGTACACTTGTTACAATTGATGAATACCTATTGAAGCATTGCTACTAACCATGGACTATAGTTTACATTATAGGTTACACTTTGCCTCACACAACTTTATTGGTTTTGACAAAATGTATAATGGCCTTATACATCATTGCAATATCATGCAGAACAATACCAATGTTCCAAAAATGTCCCAATGTTACACCCATTCTTCCCTCTCCCTCCCCTCAGAACCTCTGTTGGCCACTGCTTTATATCAATGATAAAAGTTCTTCCATTGCTAGAATAATAAGTCTACTTTAGTCGATAGTTGCTTCCTTCTTTCAGTTTGTTAATTCTTCAGTCTTGTGAATTTTGGGAGGGTGATGCCCCCTCTGTTTCTGATTGAGAGAAGGCTTCGAATGCATGGGGCAGATGGATGGAACTGTCTTGCTCGCAATGGTGGATATTCTCTATTTGGGGGGATGGGTGTTGTCCATCATCATCCTTTTGTTAATTGACTTGGGTGAGTCCAATGAACTGGAGAGTAGGTGTTGCAATGCTGCAGAGATTCAGGTCTCAACTGGCATATGGAGAAACTGAAGATTTAAGTCTCTGGACATATATTTAATAAATATAGTGCTAATTATAGGCTCAAATAAAAGGGGAAGAAAAGCTATGTGTAGAGAAATTATAAATGAGTCTAACTGTTGAACTGGGGAGCATATATACCAAAATAAGTCTCATTGGCAGGGTGCCAAATTCTTGAGATTGTCTACCCTGCCTATAGAGTCTGGATGTCTCTAGAGACCTCAGGAGCCCTGCTGTTTGAGGCACAGTTTACCGTGGCAATCAATGAGATCCTGCTGAGACATACGCAAGTGTAACATCTGGAAAGAACCTTATTCTTCAAAAATTGAACCTTTGGGGTCACCATAATTTCCAAGGGGAAGGAAGAATGGAATGGGATGGGATGGGATGGGATGGGATGG
>JAKSZT010053975.1:201313-245243 GCA_026826555.1 Tolypeutes matacus | reverse complement strand
ATAGAATAGAATAGAATAGAATAGAATAGAATAGAATAGAATAGAATGAATAGATGGAGCTTAGGGCAATTTTAGGGCACTGGAATTGTTCTGCACGATCTTGCAATACTGGGTACAGCCCATTTTAAATTTTGCCAAAACATATAAAAGGGTACAATGCAAATGCTTCAATACATGTACATCAATTGTAACAAATGTATCATGCTCATGTAAAATATCATAATTATGGGAGAGTGGGAGGGGGGAGTGGGTTGCATAAATGGGAGTCCCCTATATTTTCTGTGACTGTTCTGTAATCTAAAGCTTCTTTGAATATAAATAAAAAAAAACCCTGGGGGAACATATGGAAGAAATTGTCACTGAACGTAAAAGATAAATATTATGCTGATGAAAGATTCCATGAAAAAATATTTTATTATTTATTTTTATTTTTGCATTTTATTTGTTATTTTAATTTTTATAATTTAATTTTATTATTATTATTTGTTTTTTTAATGTGGTATATTCATTTTATTTTATTTATTTATTATTTTATTATGGGTAAAAATCAAAATTCTCACAATACATATAAACATTTGCATAATGATATATAAATGTATATGCATATATGTGTATTTGCTTACAAAAAAGTTATATATATATATGTACATATATTTTAAGAGGTGCTTAGATTACCCAAAATATTACACGGAACCCACTGGGATTCCCATGTTGCCCACCTCCCACACCTCCCACCACATCCCACAAGAACATCTCCCACTACTGTGGCCCACCACCCTCAATGAACTTACACATCCTGGAGCCTTGCCACCAACCATAGACCACAGTTCACACTGTAGACCAGACTCTCTCCCACTCAGTTCTGAGTGGTGTGTGCTGATTTAAAATGGCCTACATCCGTTGCCACAACAGTACTCAGGACAACCTCCAACTCCCAAAGAAGCCCCTGTATTTCAACTGCTCATCCCCTCCCTACCCCAAAAGTGTCAAGTGGCCACTGGCTCCACCTCATTGTTATAATTTCTTGCATTGCTAGAATCACCATATCTGAACAAGAGAATACCATCAAGTCCATTCTAGTCCATAGTTCTTCCCCCAATCCTGAGGGGACTGGGATGTTGATGTCCACTCCAACTCCAAGTGAGAGAGGGCTTATATTCCATGGATATGGTGGGTGAGATGATCCTGCTTGCAGATGCAGGCCCTCTCCATTCCCTGGGATGGCCATTGCCCATCATTGTCTCCTCACCAGGTGACTTGGATGAGTCCATTGAGCTGTAGGGTAGGAGTTGCAGCTCCACTGAGATTTCATGCACACCTGGCACATGGGTAGGCCAGAAGCTCCAGTCTCTGGAAGTATACCTAAAAACTCCAGCATCACATATAGGTTTGAATAGAAGGGACTGGTGAACCATGTGCAGGGAGGACTTATTTGAGTCTAATTCTGTCACTCTCAGGAGCACAGATTCCAAAATAGAACCCACTGATAATGCATCAGTCTCTGGGGCTATCCCCCCTTATATAGGACCAGGGTGTCTCCAGAGCTCTCAGGAACCCGACTGAGTGGGGTGATAGGCACTTAGATGTTCTATGAGCTCCTACTGAGGTGTGCGTAAGAGTTACCTCTGGGATGACCTCCCGACTCTCTTTGAAGTCTCTTAGCCACTTGAACTCATTTGTCTTTACCATTTCCCCCTTTTATTCAAGGTCTTTTTCCAGTTGTGTTGCCAGTTGGCACTTGGTATTAATCCCTCGTTGCCAGGGAGGCTCATCCCCGGGAGTCATGTCCCACGTTGGGGGGAAGGTAATGCAATCATATACGGAGTTTGGCTTAGAGAGAGGCCACATTTGAGCAACAAGGAGGCTCTCAGGTGGCAACCCTTAGGCACCCCACAACTGCAGGCTAAGACTCATTTACAAGAGCAAAGACTCACAAGGGTAGTCATCAATTAAAAAAAACACATCAGTGGGTCATCCTATTTTGACAGGCACTGTCCCTACACTCAGAGGACTATTGCTGCTCCCTTGGAGACTGTGGCAGAGCTCTCCAGGCTAGGAATTCAGATTCCCTCATTTATTGTGTGATTATCCACCCATCGTGGCCATGCCCCATCCCCCGATCCTTTCAATGATTTTGTATATCTTTCATGTATATTCGGATGAACCAATCCGCACGAACCCCCCCCAGACACCCCCCCAATAATCCCCCGCAGTACCCATTGTAACCCTTCTGTGATCCAAATCCTCCATGAACATTTAGTCCATAAAATAATCAAATACACTTACTAGGAAAAAGAAACAAGTGTGATAAGCTTACATGCAAGAGACAAACATAAGGAAGCTCAGGGGAAAAAAAAAAAAAGAGAGGAGGAAAAAAAACAAATAATCAAACAAAGAACAAAACAAAATAATATATAATTAGTGGATTGGGACATTCAAAAAATGGTCAAAAAAGCAAAGGAAATGCCTTTTAAAATATATATATATATATATATATATATATTCATTTTTTTTTACTTTCTCTTTTCTTTTTTTCTTTTTTCAGTCCCTTTATCACTGTGTTATCGGATGTCTGGTGTGCCATGACACCTTCCTCCTCTCAATCCCCATTATCTCCAAAATTTTCATTTAATATTCAAAGAAGTTTTAGGTCACAGCAAAGTCACACACAGAGTGCCGGAGACTCCCAGATACCAAACCACCCCCCTTCCCCACCCCATATTAACTGCCGCCCCTTTTTTTTGGTTGTTAGCATTGTTATAACTATTATGCAGATAGCAAAATATAGCAACGAAACAAAGTCAGTGATTTACAGTATAGTTTACAATTTAGATGATACAGTTTAATAATTTTGATGATATTTACCATGTCCTGTGTCCATTACTGTAAGGTAATGAAAAACCTTCCCCATGACCACCAAATAACCCATTAGATCTTGACTGTTCCCTACTCCCCAGCCTGCCAGGGCCCGTGATAACCCCTCTCCCAACCCATGGAAAGTCAAGATTCACAGTTACATGCCCTGGGGATTTGAACCAGCCCTTCCTAATCCACCCACCCACCAGTGCTGGACCACCAAACCCAGGAACACCACCACTCATCTGCCCCATCCTCCAACATGCAACCACACTCTATCCCTTTACCGTAGATTATGTCTATATGGATGATGGCTCAAAGCCTGTTCTTCTCTTACTCTCCTTTGTTAACGTATCTTTCAGACAATGGTTCTCAGAGACTGCTCACTTTCCTCAGTTCAGATCAGTGAGGTCATATACTGTTTATCCTTCAGTGCCTAGCTTGCTTCACTCAACATAAGGTCTTCAAGATTCATCCACGTTATTCCATGTGTTAGCACTTTGTTCCTTCTTACAACTGAGTAATATTCCATTGTATGTATGTACCACATTTTGCTTATCCATTCGTTTGTTGATGGGCACCGGGGCTGATTCCTACTTTTGGCAATGGTGAACAATGACGCTATGAACACTGGTGTGCATATATCTGTTTGTATTTTTGTTTTCAGTTCTTCTGGGAATATACCCAGCAATGGAATTGCTGGATCATATGGAAGATCTATTGCTAGTTTTCTGAGGAACCGCCAAACTGTCCTCCACAGTGGCTGGACCATACCGCAGTCCCACCAGCAGTGGATGAGTGTTCGTATTCCTCCACATCCTCTCCAACATTTAGTGTCTCCTGTTTTTTTAATAGCTGCCATTCTGATGGGTGTAAGATGGTATTCTCATTGTAGTTTTGATTTGAGTTTCCCTGATAGCAAGTGATGTTGAGCATTTTTTCATGTGCTTTCTAGCCATTTGTATTTCTTCCTTGGAGAAGTGTCTTTTCAGGTCACTTGCCCATTTTTTATATGGGTTGTTTGTCCTTTTATTTTCAAGGTGTAGGATTTCTTTATATATGCAGGATGTTAGGCTCCTATCAGATATACGGTTGCCGAATATTTTTTCCCTTTGGGTAGGTTGCCTTTTTATGTTCTTAATAACATCCTTAGAGGTGCAGAAGTTTTTAATTTTGAGGAGATCCCATTTATCAATTTTTTCTCTTGCTGCTCGTGCTTTTGCTGTGAAGTTCGTGAAATCATTTCCTATTACAAGGTCCTGTAGATACTTCCCTACATTATCTTCCAAGGTTTTTATGGTTTTGGTTCTTATATTTAGATCTTTGATCCATCTTGAGTTGATTTTTTTTTTTTTTAACATTTTCTTTTTTTTTATTCATTTATCCCCCACTTGCTGCTCGTGCTCGCTGGGTCAGCTAACCACGCCGTGCGGGCGGGCTTGCCTTCACCAGGAGGCCCCGGGAACTGAAACTGGGGCCTCCCATATGGTAAACGGGAGCCCTACTGATTGAGCCACAGCCGCTTCCCTTGAGTTGATTTTTGTATAAGGTGTGAGATGGTATTCTTCTCTCATTCTTTTGGATATGGATATCCAGTTCTCCAAACACCACTTGTTAAAGAGGCCACTCTCTCCCAACTGAGTGGCTTCGTGGCCTTGTCAAATATCAGATGACTGTATATGGGAGGATCTATATCAGAACTCTCAATCCGGTTCCATTGGTCAGTAGGTCTATCCTTGTGCCAATACCACACAGTTTTGATCACTGTAGCTTTGTAATATGTTTTAAAGTCAGGTAATGTGATACCTCCAACTTCATTTTTCTTTTTCAATATATCTTTGGCAATTCAAAGATTTGCCTCTCCAAATATATTTTGTGGTTAGTTTTTCCAGTTCCTTAAAAAATATAGTGTTGACTTTTATTGGGATTGCATTAAATCTGTAGATTAGTTTGGGTAGGATAGACATCTTGATGATGTTTAGTCTTCCCATCCATGAACCGGGAATATTTTTCCATTTATTTAAGTCTTCTTTGATTTCCTTTAACAGAGTTGTGTAGTTTTCTGTATATAAGTCCTTTATATCTTTAGTTAAATTTATTCCTAGGTATTTGATTCTTTTGTTTACTATTGTAAATGGTATTTTTTTCCTGATTTTCCTCCTCAGTTTGCTGGTTATTGGTGTACAGAAATGCTACTGATTTTTTGAGCGTTGATCTTATAGCCTGCAACATTACTGAACTCCTTTATAAGTTCTAGAAGCCTTGTTGTCGATTTCTCAGGGCTTTCTATGTATAGGATCATGTTATCTGCAAATAATAATGAAATTTTTACTTCTTCTTTTCCAATCTGGATGCCTTTTATGTCCTTTTCTTGTCTCAGTGCTCGTGCAAGTACTTCTAAGACAATGTTAAATAGGAGTGGTGATAGTGGGCACCTTGTCTTGTTCCTGATCTCAGAGGGAAGGCTTTTAGGATTTCACCGTTGAAAATGATGTTAGCTTTGGGTTTTTCATACATACCCTTTATCATTTTCAGAAAGTTTCCTTCTATTCCTATCTTTTGTAGTGTTTTTATGAGGAAAGAGTGCTGTATTTTGTCGAATGCTTTTTCGGCATCTATAGAGATGATCATGTGATTTTTTTCTTTCAGTTTGTTTATGTGGTGTATTACATTGATTGATTTTCTTATATTGAACCATCCTTGCATATCTGGGATGAAACCTACTTGGTCATGGTGTATAATCCTTTTGATATGTTGTTGAATGCAATTAGCAAGTATTTTGTTAAGGATTTTAGCATCTAGGTTCATTAGAGAAATAGGTCTGTAATTTTCCTTTCTTGTGGTATCTTTATTTGGTTTTGTTATTAGGGTAATGTTGGCATCATAGAATGGGTTAGGTAATATTCCTTCTACTTCTATTTTTTGGAAGAGCTTAAGTAGAATTGGTATTAGCTCTTTCTGGAATGTTTGGTAGAATTCAGCTGTGAAGCCATCTGGTCCTGGACTCTTCTTAGTTGGGAGGTTTTTGATGACTGTGTCTATCTCTTTACTTGTAATTGGACTGTTGAGTTCATCTATTTCTTCTTTCATCAATGTAGGCTGTTTGTGGGTTTCTAGAAACTTGTCCATTTCCTCTAAATTTTCATTCTTGTTGGCATATAATTTTTCAAAGTATCCTCTTATGATACTCTTTATTTCTGTGGGGTCAGTAGTGATATCACCTTGCTCATTCCTTATTTTATGTATTTGCATCTGTTCTCTCTTTTTCTTTGTTAGTCTGGCTAAGGGTTTGTCAGTTTTGTAGATATTCTCGAAGAACCTGCTTTTGGTTTTGTTTATTGTTTCCAGTGCTTTCTTATTCTCTATTTCATTTAGTTCTGCTCTAATCTTGGTTATTTCCTGTTTTCTACTTCCTTTAGGTTTAGTTTGTTGTTGTTTTTCCCATTCCTCCAAGTGTGCAGTTAGGTCTTCAATTTTAGCTCTTTCTTCTTTTTTAAATATATGAATTTATGGCTATGAACTTCCCTCTCAGGACTGCTTTCGCTGCATCCCATAGGTTTTGATATGTTGTGTTATTGTTTTCATTAGTTTCAAGGTACTTACTGATTTCTTTTGAAATTTCCTCTTTGACCCACTGTTTGTCTAAGAGTGTGTTGTTTAACTTCCATATCCTTGTGCCTAACCTGTTTCTCTGGCCCTTATTGATTGCCAACTTCATTCCATTGTGGTCAGAGAAATTACTTTGTATAATCTCAATCTTTCTGAATTCATTGAGTGTTGTTTTGGGGCCTAGCATGTGGTCTATTTTGGAGTATGTTCCATGTGCACTGGAGAAGAATGTAAATCCCACTGTATTTGGGTGTAGTGTTCTGTATATGTCTATTAAGTCCAAATCTTCTAATGTATTGTTGAGTGCCTTAGTTTCTTGATTGATTCTCTGCCTAGATGTTCTGTCTAATGATGATAGTGGTGTGTTGAAGTCACCTGCTATAATTGTAGAGGAATTTATTTCTCCTCTTAGTTTTTCCAGAGTTTGCCATACGTTTTTTGAAGCACCTCGATTAGGTGCATAAATTTTGATAATTGTTCTCTCTTCTTGAGAGATTACTCCTTTTACTAATATGTAGTGTCCATCTTTGTCTCTTACAATAGTTTTGCATTTAAAGTCTATTTTGTCTGATATTAGAATAGCTACTCCTGCCCTTTTTTGACTATTGTTAGCTTGTAAAATGGTTTTCCAGCCATTCACTTTCAGCCTCCTTGAATCCCTGGGCTGAAGGTGGGTTTCTTGTAGACAGCATATAGATGAATCATATTTTCTTATCCATTCTGCCAATCTGTGTCTTTTGATTGGTGAATTTAATCCATTAACATTCAGTGTTATTACTCGTAACGAATTTCTTACTTCAGTCATTTTTTCTTTGGGTTAATGTATGTCATATATTGTTTTGTTTCTCTTTTTGACTTTTCAGTTGTTTTTAAACTCTCCTCCAACTCTCTCTCCTTTGTTTTTTCCTTTCAACTTGTAGAGACTACTTTAGTATTTATTGAAGTGCTGGTTTCTTCTTGACATACTCTCTTAATTGCTGTTTATCTGTGAATATTTTGAACTCTCCATCATTTTTGAATGCCAATTTTGCTGGATAGGGAATTGTGGTTGGAAATTTTTTCCTTTTAGTGTTTTGACTATATCATACCACTGTCTTCTTGCCTCCATGGTTTCAGCTGAGAAATCAGCACTTAATCTTATTGTGCTTCCCTTGTATGTGATCGTTCTCTTTTCTCTTGCTGCCTTGAGTATTTTCTCTTTGTCTTGAGCATTGGACAATTTGACAAGTATATGTCTTGGAGTTGGCCTGTTGGGATTTATACTATTTGGGGTGCGCTGTGCTTCCTGGATCTGCACATCCATCTCTCTCAATAGAGTTGGGAAGTTTTCTGCCATAACTTCCTTCAACACTCCTTCTGTTCCCTTTCCCTTCTCTTCTCCTTCTGGGATGCCCATAATGCATATGTTTGTGCGTCTTGCATTATCGGTTAATTCCCTGAGACCATACTGGATTTTTTCTATCTTTTTGTCTATCTTTTCTACAATCTCTTTGATTTCAACTGTATTGTCTTCCATATCACTAATTCTTTCCTCTGCCTGTTCAATTCTGCTGCCATGTGAGTCCAGCATCTTTTTCATTTCTTGACTTGTGTCTTTGTTCGCCATCATATCCATTACCTTTTTAGGTGTGTTAGCTATTTCTTCAGTATGTTCTCCCAGTGTCTTCTTTATATCCTTAATCTCTTCCTTCAGTTCTTTAAGTTGGTCCATGGTATTTGTTTGGATAGCTTTGATTAGTTGTTCGATGTACTGCATTGCTTCCTTCTTTTTATTTTGTGCATTGGACTGGTCCATGTTTTCCAGTTTTTCAGAGTCATTTGTATTTTTCTGTTGCCCTCTGGTCATCATATTATCTTGATGGGTTTGTTCAGTTGATTAGCTTTTCTCTATGCTCTAGAATTTTATTTAGCTGTTGGTTCTGCGTTTGAGTTAAGTTTTCTCTTTGGCAGTTTTTCTTCTTATTTTATTTCCTTGCTTCTTTCTATGTTCCCTTGAAGGCAAAAGGTTAGGGCCAGAGTAATCAAAAGATGTAAGGAAGGCAGAAGGATAATAGAAATATTGATAAAAGTTAGAAGAGTGGTAAAATGAGACTTAATGAGATAAATATTTAACTTGTGTAGGCAGTGTAGAGTACTAGGTATAAATATGGCATTCCTACAATGGACTGGGAAAACAAATGGAGGAATATATATATATAGTGATTTAGAAGGCTAGAATTATGAGGAGGTAGAGAAATAGTAGAGAAAGGTCTGAAAGGAAAAAGTTAATACTAATAAAAAAAAAAAGAAAAAAACAAAATAGATGGGATAGAAATTGATACCCTTAAGTTGTGGGTCTATGAAAAAATGTTGTCTCTAAGAGCCACAACAGAAAACAGAAGTCAGAAAGATGCAGGAAGGATAAGCGATAGTTTGTAATACAGAATCAATATATACAGCGAGTGGGAAATTACTGAATAAGAAGCCCACTAAAGAAGCGAACAGCTGGCAGCACCTATTTAAAAAAAAAATAGAAGGATAAAGGAGGGGGGAAGAAAACGGGAATAATAGCAATAGACCAGAAAGTAACAGAGAGAAACCAAAGATCTACACGGGCAAGCAGTCAAACTGAGCTAAGGGGGGGTCAATGATTCCCCTAGGGTCCACGTGGATCCTTCCTGTCTAGTTGTGTTTATCAATGAATTTCCCCACAGGGTTCTATATGCAGGTCCTGAAGCAGCTTTTAGCTATTAAACTAAATTAAAAAGAATTTAATTTTCATTTGTTGAGGTGACCTCACCCCCTTTTTTTTTTTTTTTTAGCCAAATGCTGGACCCAAAATAATTCCTCCTCTAGACCAACCCCCTTACGGAAGGGACCCTAGCTGGGCCTGTGGAAATTAATCAATCATGTCCCACTTTCCGGACTCCCCAGGTTAGCTGAAGCTCTGATGTTAGTCAGTGAGGAGTGCTAAAGATGGCGGATTCCGCCCCTTCTGGCGCCGAGCTCCGGCGTCACCGGGCTGCTCAGTAAATCAGTTTGAGTGCAGATTCGCGTCTGCTCTCAGCCTAATGGTGCTTCAGGTTGGCTTATCTGCTCCCCAAAGCTATGGGTTGGTGCAGGCAGCCAGACCAATGTCTAAAAATATAAAATACCCTTCCCTGTCTTCCAACCGAACCCTCCCTTTTTTGGGAAGTGTCCCTTCCTCCTGGCTCCGCAGCGGCCCGGGTCTTATTCCTGGGTGGCTAGGGAAATCAGCTGCATTTCCCGACCAAAATCCCCCCTCCGGTTCACCGGGTGCTGATTAGCTCGTTTGTTCTGTTCACACAAGATCCAAGGGGCACCAGGCAGCCAGATCCCCAGAAAATAAAACTTTTTTGCCCCACCCGTGGCTCCAAATGTCCGTTTTATTTAATTTTATTTTATTTTCCCTAACCCCGGGGCTCAGCCGCCTGTGCCAACCTCTACCGGCAGCCTCAAAACTCACGAATCTCCACCGTTTGGTCCCCGCCACGGATCCGCGCAGATAGATGACCCAAGCTTCTCACTCCACATGTGTACAGCACAGACCCCCGGACAGGACCCTGTCCACAATCCACCTTGCTCTGGGAGCTTGCAGTGTGTGCTCTCCTACACTAACGCCATCTTGGCCCCCCTTTATATTATTATTATTATTTGTAATTTTTGGCTTTGTTTTGGGGAAGTTTTGGATTGCAGAATGGTGACAACTGTGGCAATGGAGGACCACTGGCTTGGAGTATAAGTGATGGGGTGATGTGTGGGAAGGAGTGAACCTGGGGCATGCCTCTATGCCATGTTCTAGTGGTCAGGTGGAATTGTCTTGGCGGGAAGAGACCCACACAGTAACTGAAAGAATATTGAGCACCTATCCTGGGGTGTTCAGCTACATTCACTAATAGTTTGGCAAAAATCCCCAAATACATGGGCAGTGCCTAGCAAAGGAGAATAGACCATTATGCCAGGCCCTTGATATTGATGGTTGTACTTATGAACATTTTCTTGTGAAACTGAAACTTAGCCTAGTTTATATATTGCCTAAAAGTTACCTCCTGAAAGCCTCCTTGTTGCTCAAATGTGGCCTATCTTTAAGACAAACTCAGCATATAAATGCACTTCTTTCCCCCAGCATGGGACATGACTCCCAGGGATAAGCCTCCCTGGCATGGAGGGATGATTACCAAGTGCCAACTAATGAAGCATTTGGAAAAAGACCTTGGCCAACAGGGGGAAATATTAAGTACAAATGAGTTTTTATGGCTAAGAGATTTCAAAGTGACTCAGGAGGTGATGGCGCATTTAATCATGTCTCTTTAGTTTCTATTCTGTGATAGTTTCTCAACCTTTCTTTGTCTTTGTTAACCTTGACAGTATTGAAGAGTTCTAATTATGATGAGTAATTTTGTTCTCAATTTGGGTTTGTCTGTTTGTTTCTCATTACTAGACTGAATTTAATGGTTTGGGGGAAGAGTTTCACAGAAGTGATATGCCCTTCTCATCATATCAGGGGGTATTTGCTTTCAATATGATTTATCTCTGGTGATGTTATCTTGCTTGTTTAACTAAGGTAGTGTTAACAAGGTTTCTGCACTGTGAAGTTATCAGGTTTTCTTTCTATACTCTCTTTTCTGCAAGTGAGGCATTAAATTCTTGCACACTGGAAGGGAAGGGAATTAAGTTCCATTTTTGAAAAATGTAACATTTGCATATATCAGTTTTGCCTTCATTTTTTGTAAAATACACTGTATATAAAAATCTTGGGTTACTTTTGTTTTAACTCTTTGAACATGTTAACCTATTCTCTTCTGGTCTTCATTGTTCATGATTATATCAACCATTAATCATTTTGATGCTCCTCTGAATGTGGTGAGTTGTTTTTCTCTTTCTGCTTTCAAGACTTCCTCATTTTCTTTGGCTTTCAATATTTTGGCTATGATTTACCTAGGAGTGGATCTCTATTTTTAACCTACTTTGGTTTGTTTTCTCTTTTTATTATCTGTATATTAATATTTTTCATCAGATTTGGGAAGTTTGATGTTTCTATTTCTTTTTTTATGACTTCAGTGGACATTTATTTCTCATTTACACATATTTCATGTCAGGTGGGACAACTCTGCTGTTTTTGCATGGACTTGACTTCAAGCCACAACTTCAGTTCAGGTCTGCTCCAAGTGTTCATTGTTCCTCTACAGCCAGAGGGCTTCCCAGGACATTTCTTTTCATGCTGGACCACTGTCCACAAGAAAGTTTTGTGGCAACTTGTAATACCTCTAAAGACTTAGGTTCAAACTGATACCCTTCACTTATTCCCACATTTCACTGGCCAAGTTAAACATCAATGGGGTGAAAAACATGCACTCTGTTTCTAGGAAGAGGAACTGCACAGTGTCACATGGCAAAGGATAAAGACATCACAATGTGAGAAATCAGGTACAATTATGCAATTGACCACAATTTACTTGCTTCCTTGTTTGTGCACACTGTGCCTTGTTAAATAAAATTTATAAAAAAGGTCATACGGTGAATCCACTGTTTCAATATTCACAATTCACATGGTACTTATCCTGCAAATGAGAGCAAAAAAAAAAAACACACCACTATTCATAAATATGTAATTCGCTCATATAGAGGCAAAAATATCACTAAAATAAGAATCCAGAAATTTTAAGATGGATCTGTTCCCCAGCAATGCAAACATCTTTTTCTGTTTGGGGCACGGTGATATCTGTGTCTGTAATATTATAGTGGCTCAGTAAACATTGGTCAACTAATAAAGCTTTGGCTTCTTTCTGATGGAGCTTGAGCTATTCTTATACACCTCTAATTGTATTTATTGTTAATGATTTAAGGCATGATCATCATATTGTAACTATTTTTAAAATTCCTAAATTACTTAATTCATTTTTTGCATGAAAAAAATTTCTTTATTAGATGTCAATATCATTTTTCTTTTTTAGGGAAGCTAAGTGTTTACAGAGCAATCATGCATGTAATACAAAATTCCCATATTCCACCATATGGTTAACAGCTTGCATTGGTGTGGAGTATTTGTTAAAATTGATGGAAGCATGTTTTTATAATTACACTATTATCTAAGTCCATGGTCTAAAGTAAGTTTCACTGTTTATGTAGTGCAATTCCATGGGTTTATAAAAAAAATATTTCATTCTGTTACCATATATACAACCTAACAATTCCCCTTTTAGCCACATTCTGATATATATTTCAGTGCTGTTAATTATGTTCATATCACCACCATCCATTAACAAAACATTTCTGTTGTTCTGAATAGGAACCCTGTACAGTTTAAGCCTTAACTTCTCATGCTCCATCCCCTGATAACTGATATTCTATATTCTGACTCTATAGGCTTGCTTATTTTAATTATTCATATTAGTGAGATTGTACAATATTTGTCCTTTTGTGTCTGGATTATTTCAGTCAACATAATGTCTTCAAGATTCACCCATGCTGTTGCCTGGGTCAGAACTTCCTTCCTTTTTACAACTGATTAATATTCCATTGTATGTATATACCACATTTTGTTTATCCACTCTTTATTTGATGGACACTTGTGTTGCTTTCATCTTTTGGCAAGTGTGAATGATGCTACCAAAAACATTACTGCAAAAATATCTCTTTGAGTTCCTACTTTCAGATCTTTTGGATATATACTTAGTAGTGGGATTGCAGGGTCATGTGGTAATTCTATTCTCAACTTTTTGAGAAACCACCAAATTGTTTACCACAGTGGCTGTAACATTTTACATTCCCATCAGCCATGAATTAGTGTTATTTCTCTGCGTCATCTCCAAAACTTATAAATTTCCATTTTTTAATAGCAGCTATGGTAATTTTAAGCTTTTGTGGATCCCAGAAAATTATGTCATTAGACCTAAACCATTTCTGTGTGTGCAAATGATGTTGTTTGTTTTCATTGGGATTGTGTTGAATCTATTGTAGGTGGGATCTTTTGATTGAATTACTTCACTTAAGGACCTATGATTATTTTGTGTGACACAGGGTGGTTCTTAATCTTCTTAATGGTGACCTTTATCAATGGGAGAAATATGCAGAGACACACAGAAGCTCAGTAAGAAATGCCCAGATGGTGAGAGAGAAGGCCCCAGGAGCAAGAAGCTGAAATAAACAGAACTTAGATATGAGAGGAAGCCACTTTAGCCAGAAGGTGAAAGCAATGAGGCCCAGAGGGAGGGGAGAGATGAGGAAATGCTGCCATGTGCCTGATCACCCACAGTAGCAGCTTGGGGAGAAAGCATTTGATGATGCCTTGATTTGGACACTTTCTTGGCCTCAGAACTGTAAGCTTTTAAATTAATAAATCCCCATTGTAAAAGACAATCCATTTCTGGTATATTGCCTGGTCCACTGTTAGCAAACAAAAAGCAGTTGTTCTAATGGGAGTGAGATTGTATACCTCTATGTGGTTTTGGTTTACATTTCCTTATATTTAATGATGTTGGGCATCCTTATATTTGCTTTCTAGCCATTTGTATATCTTCTTTGGAGAGATGTCAATTCAAGTCTTTTGTCCATCTTTTAATTGGGTCTTTTGACTTTTTCTTGTTACATTCAACATTTTGTTTATAAGATTCTAGATATTAAACCTTTATCAGATACATGGTTTTGAAATATTTTCTCCCATTTTGTAAGTTGTCATTTTACTTTCATGATAAAATACTTTTAGGGGCCAAGCTTTTTTATTTTATTGGGGTCAATTCATCTATTTTTTTCTTTTGTTGTTGGTGTTTTTGTGTAAAGACTAAGAAACCCTGGCTAAACAGAAGATCTGGAAGATGCTTTTCTACATTTTCTTCTATAAGTTTGATAGTTCTGGCTCTTATATTTAGGT
Source organism: Tolypeutes matacus (assembly GCA_026826555.1). NCBI lineage: Eukaryota > Metazoa > Chordata > Mammalia > Cingulata > Chlamyphoridae > Tolypeutes > Tolypeutes matacus. The sequence goes on along the minus strand of JAKSZT010053975.1, from coordinate 230,908 downwards.
TTTAATCCATTTTGAATAGATTTTTCTATAATGCATGAAATATTTTTCCCCCTATATTTTTGGCAAATGGAGATGCAGTTTTCTAAGCACAATTTTTAGAAAGACTGTTCTTTCCCAATTGAGTGGTCTTTGCTCCATTGTAAAAAATCAGCCTGCCATAAATGTGATGGTTGATTCCTGAGCTCTCAATTCTATTCCATTGTTCTATATGTCTGCCTGTGCCAGTACCATACTCTTTTGACTACTGTGGCTTTGTAAAAAGTTTTAATATTTGCAAATGTGAGTCTTGCAACTTCATTCTTCAATTTCAGGATAGCTTTTGCTATTTGGGACCCTTTACTTTTTCATATAAATTTTATGATTTGCTTTTCCTTTTCTGTAAAGAAGATTGGTGGTTGTGATTGAGGTTGTGTTGAATCTATATATTGCTTTGGGTAGGATTGACATCTCACAATATTTAGTCTTCTAATGTATTAACACATATGATCCTTCCATTTATTTAGGTCTACTTTGACATATTTTTGCAATGTTTTGTAGTTTTCTGTGTAAAAATCTTTTAATCCTTAGTTGGATTTATTCCTAGATATTTTGTTATTTTAGTTTTACAGAAACAGTACTGATTTATGGGTGTTGATCTTGCACCTGGATCACATCATGTGCAAATAGGGAAAGACTTACTTCTTTTCCAATTTGAATGCCATTTATTTCTTTTTCAAGCCTAAATACTCTGGCAATAACAATTTCAAATAAGAGTGGTAACAGTGTGCATCCTTGTCTTGTTCCTGATATTAGAGGGAAAATATTCAGTCTTTCACCATTAAGTAGAGTGTTAGTTGTGGGCAGCTGGAGAGGGATGGCCTATCTGAGTACCAGGACAGTAGTGAGAAGCTGTGTCATCAATCCATTGAATGGGCACCCAGGGAGTGGCAGATCACAGGGCAGTTTGGCCAGTGATGGTATGCCCAAATGGACAGTAGACAAGTTGCAGGCTGTGGTGCAATCAGTCCAGTGCAGGGGTGCCAAGACAGGCACTGGAAGAGCAACTGGCAGTGGGGTGATCTGGCCAGAAAGGGGGGAAGTATCCAGAGGACAGAAGCTTGAGAGGGATACCTGTTATTTTTACCACTTTCCTCATCTGGCAACCTATGGAGAGGTGGCCCACAGGGTGATTGATTAGTGGGTATGGGTGACTGATGAGAAGCTTGGCCAAAAGCCTGTGACTTGAAACAGAGTCATTGGTTTCTCTTAAATTTTCTGTCTTCTTTCTCTTCTCTTCCTTTTCCTATTTTTCAACAGTTCTGTTTTCTCTACCTGTTTTATCTTTTATCTTTTTCTTTTTTCTTATTTATTTATTTTTCTTTCCTTTTTTCTATGCTTCTTTTTTCTGCTTTTATTTTTTCAGTTAAATACAGGCAACTCTAAAGATTTAGAAGACCCTTAACACAAAGCCAAACAAACAAACAAAAAAACTCTAGGTAAGAGAGAGAAACTGACCAACAGAATAAACTCATCAAGATAAACCAATGCCTAGACTTCAGGAAAAATTTACAAACCATATTAAGTAGCAGTCAGATATGGCCTAGTCAAATGAAAACCTAAAAATCAGAAGAGGATGCAGAATGTGGGAAAACTAACCAAAGGTGTCCAAACAAATCTCCTAAATTAATTCAGTGAGATGGGGGATGAGATAAAGGAAATTAAGAACACATTAAGAGAGCATAGTAGTTAGTGCATGAAAGGCTTAGAGGAAATGGAAGCCTTAAAACTTAGCCTGAGGTCATCAGAGAGTTAACCCAGATTTTCCAAGAGTGAAGAGATCACAGTGCTTGCTTACTTGACTAATGCATTTATTTATTATGTTAAAAAGGATGTGCTGGTTGGACTGAGTCAGGGAGAGATATTGTTGATAATTAGTGATGGGATTTGAAGCCCAATTGGAAGGAATGGGAGAGATTAAGTAGTTCCAGGAAAAGTGAAATATTTGCCCCAAGAAATTTGCCAGTAAGGAGAGGAGGAAAAAATTGGCTAACAGCAGTAGAGGAACATGCAGTTATGTAAGAACATTTCTTATTTTTAAGATGCATTATATTTGAGCATGTTATTGTATTGATGAGAAATATCCAGACCAATGGGCATCAATATTATGTTTCAAGGTAGCTCATGAGACATACTCTTCATGGCATGTTCTCTCTAGATGTCTATTCATATATAAAAAAATTAATAGGTGTTATATAGTGGGGCAATTTGAGATTATTTTATGAATCCCAAAAAGAGAAAATTTATGTTTGTGAACAAATCTATTACCCTGGGCGTGATATACTTTTTTTTGTATTAAATTCAGCTGAGAGGCCTTTGATTATATTATCTGTTAAGATCGCTTTAGGGCAGGGGTTCTTAACTAAGGGTCTATTGGCCTCCAAGCATTCTGTGGAAAGATTTCAAAGGGTATATGAGCTTGAATTAATTTTGAATACTCCTAAAATATAATTTAAAGACATGCTGATGTTAAGTGTCATAAAACTATCTGCTGCTACATTCTGAGAAGGGGTCTAAAGCCTTCACCTGGCTGACAAAGGGGTCCTTGGAACAAAAAATGTTAAAAACTCCTGCTCTAAACATCTACAAGATCTTGTAGTAGGAAGTGGTTTCATGAACTTTACACCCAAAGCATGAGCAGTGAAAGAAAAAAATAGATAAATGGGACCTTCTCAAAATTAAAAATTTCTGCAACTCAAAAGAGTTCATAAAGAAAGTGAAAAGTCAGCCTATTCAATGGGAGAAAATATTTGGTAACCATCTATCTAATAGGGTCCTAATATCCAGCATATATAAAGAAATCCTTCATTTCAAAAATAAAAAGTCAAACAACCCATTAAAAAAATATGTGAATGATTTTGATATACACTTCCCCAAAGAAGAAATACAAATGGCTAAAAAGCACATGAAAAGATGCTCAAAATCACTAGCTATTAGGGAAATGCAAAACAAAACAACAGTGCAATATCATCATACATCCACTAGACTGGCAGCTATTAAAAAAACAAAGGACTGCAAGTGTTGGGGAGGATGTGGAGGAAATGGAATTCTCATCCACAGCTGGTGGGAATGTAGAATGGTACAGCCAATGTGGAGGACAATTTGATTGGTGCCTCAGGAAGTTAACTGTTGAACTGCTATATGATCCAGCAATTCCACTGCTTGGTATATATCCAGAAGAACTGAAAGCAGAGAAGTGAATATTTGCACATCAATGTTCATAACAGTATTATTCACTATTGCTAAAAGTTGGAAACAATCCAAATGTCCATCAACATAAGAATAGAGATTGGAGGTGGCATGATGGCATTGGTTTAAGTGGGTGCTCACCACCTCTCTCACAAAAGATGGCTGAGTGGGGACAAGATCCTACCTGAGTGAGCTGTTCTGGGAGCCCATGGAGCAGAAGACTTTGGGGCATCAATCTAGAGGGAGCTGGAGAGGGAGATAGATCGCTCAAGATAAAACTGTGAGTTTTTATCCCCAGGGCTGGAAACCATGGACAGGTAAGCCCCACCCTTAGGGCAAAGGGGCAGGGTGAGCCCTGACTCTGGCTGGCCACCCAGCAAGAGGGAGCATTCTCCAAGACTGGGAGGCTCCTGGAAAAGGGTGCAGATGGGTTTCCTTTCCGTGTGGTTTGGTTGCCAAAGGGTATTGCCTGAACCCCCTCTGAGCTGTCACCAGCTGGCTCAAGGTGACACCAGGCAGAGGGGAGAAGTGAATTGACTGAGGAAGCCTGATTTACCTAACCACTCTGGGATAGAGAAACAGCCTGTGAGAAGGTGGAGTCAGGCAGTTGACTAGTTCTGTGCTGAAAACTATCAAAATTTCAACTCCCCTAAGGAAGCCGGCAGTAGGAAATGCTTAATAAATTTCCAAGAGCCTATTTAGGGTCCCCTGAGAGGAGGGGGGTGGTCTAGAAAAGGGTTGAAAGTAATTTCTGTGCTATGAACTCAGTCACCAGGGTCCCATTTGAACAACTAAAAAGCCAAAAAGAGAAATAAAAACAACATATGACATACATAAACCCAAAGAAAATATGGCTAATGTAAGTAATTCCTTGAGATTGATAACACTGTATGTTAATGGATTAAACTCACCAGTCAAGAGACACAGATTGGCGGAATGGATAAGGAAATATGATCCATCTATATGCTATCTACAAGAAACCCACCTTAGACCCAGGGAGGCTGAAAGTGAATGGCTGGAAAACAATTTTATGCGCAAACAACAACAACAAAAAAGGGCGGGAGTAGCTATACTAGTATCGGACAAAATAGAATGTAAATCAAAACTATTGTAAGAGACAAAGAGGAACACTATATATATTAGTAAAAAGGGTAATCGTTCAAGGAGAAAGAACAATCATAAACATTTATGCACTTAACCAGGGTGCTTCAAAATACATGAGGTGAACACTGGAGAAACTAAGTGGAGAAATAGATGGCTGTACAATTAGAGTACAGGGTTTTAATACACCATTATAACCATTAAACAGAACATCTTGACAGAGAATCAATAAAGAAACAAAGTCTCTGAATAATACATTATAGGATCTGGACCTCAAAGACATATACAGAACACTACACTCAATGAGCAGGATATACATTCTTCTTGAGTGCACCTGGATTATTGTCCAAGATACACTACGTGCTAGGCCACAGAAAAATTTTCAATGTATTCATAAGGTTTGAAATTATGCAGAGTAATTTCTCTGACCACAATGGAGTGAAGCTGAAAATCAGTAAGGGCCAGAGAACCAGGTTAGGTACAAAGATAAGGAAGTTAAACATCACACTCTTAGACAAACAGTGGGTCAAGGAAAAAATCGCAAATGATATCAGTAATTGCTTTGAAATGAATGAACATGGCAAAACTAATGGGGAAAACAACAACAACAACAACAACAAAAACAAATTTAAAAACTTTATGAGATGCGTACATCAAAAAAGAAAGCTAAAAATCAAAGAACTAAATACACTCTTGGAGGAATTAGAAAAAGAACAACAAACAAACCTGAAAGGTCATAGAAAGGAGGAAATAACAAAGATTAGAGCATAACTAAATGAAATAGAAATTAAAAGAAAGTACTAGAAAAAATAAACAAAAGCAAAAGCTGGTTCTGTGAGAAGAGCAATAAAATTAGCAAACTCTCACCTAGACTAACCATGAAAAAAGAGGGAAGATGCAAATACACAAAATAAGAAATGAGGAAGGGGATATTTCCATTGACCCCACAGAAGTAAAGAGTCTGTCATAAGAGAATACTTTGAAAAATTATATGCAAACAAGAAGGATAATTTAAAGGAAATGGACAAATTCCTAGAAACACACAAGCAGCCTACAATGACAAAAGAAGAAACTCATGAACTCAACAGACCAATCACAAGTAAAAAGATAGAATCAGTCATCAAAAGTCTCCCAATTAAGAAGAGCCCAGGGCCAAATGGCTTCACAGGTGAATTCTACCAAACATTCTGGAAAGAACTAATACCAATCCTGCTTAATCTCTTACAAAAAATAGAAGTAGAAGGAACAATGCCAAACTCATTCTATGATGCCAATATTACCCTAACACCAAAGCCAAACAAAGATGCCACAAGAAAGGAAAATTACACACCAATCTCTCTGATGAAACTAGATGCTAAAATCCTCAACAAAATACTAGTTAATCGAATTCAACGACATATCAAATGAATTATACACCATGTCCGGGTGGGTTTCATACCAGGTATACAAGGATGGTTCAATATAAGAAAATCAAACAATGTAATACACCACAAAAACAGATGAAGAAAAAAAAAATCACATGATCATCTCTATAAATGCAGAAAAAGAATTTGACAAAATACAGCACCCTTTCCTAATAAAAACACTGCAAAAAATAGGAATAGAAGGAAGCTTTCTGAACAAGATAAAGGTCATATATGAAAAACCCACAGCTAACATATACAATGGTGAAATCCTTAAAGCTTTCCCTCTAAGATCGGGAACAAGACAAGGATGCCCACTATCACCACTCCTATTTGACATTGTCTTAAAGTACTTGCTTGAGCACTGATGCAAGAAAAAAAGATTTAAAAGGCATTGAAATTGGAAAGGAAGGAGTAAAAATTACACTATTTGCAGATGACATGATTGTATACATAGAAAGCCCTGAAAAATCTACAACAAAGGTTCTAGAACTTATGGATGAGTTGAGTGAAGTCACAGGCTACAAGAACAATGCTCAAAAATCAGTAGCATTTTTGTACACCAATAATGAGCAATCTGAGGAGGAAATCAAGAAGAAAATACCATTTACAATAGTAACTAAAAAACAAATACCTGGTGTATTAGTCAGGGTTCTCTCGGGAAACAGAATCAGCAGGAGATATCTGTGAAAAATATGGAACTCTAAAAGAGTCTCTCACACGACCGTGGGGACTCACAAGTCCAGGTTCCTCAGGCAAGCTGCAAACCAGGGGCTCCGATGAAAGCCCGATGAAAGGTCGTTGATGAGTCTCTGGGAGAAGTTGCCTGTCCAACGACGAGCTGGGAAATTCTCTCTGAATGTTGAAATCACTTCCACTTTTAAGTCATTCAACTGATTGGATAAAAGCACCACCCATTGATAATGTAATCTCCCTGATTGATGCAGATGTAATCAGCCATCCACGCAGTAAACTCACTGGTGATTGAAATCCATAAATGCTCTTGTATTACAATTAGCCCAGTGCTTACTGGAACAAACACCTGGACACAACTACTTGGCCGAGTTGACACATTAGCCTAACCATCACACCTGGGAATAAAATTAACTGAAGAAGTAAATGGCTTATACACAGAAAATTACAAAGCACTGTTAAAGGAAATCAAAGAAGACTTAAATTAATGGACAAATACTCCCTGTTCATGGATAGGAACACTTAACATCATTAAGATGTCTATCCTACACAAACTAATCTACAGGTTTAATGCAATCCCAATAAAAATGAACACAGTATTTTTTACTGAATTTGAAGAACTATGATATTTATTTGGAAGGGCAAGTAGTCCCAAGTAAACAAAGACATATTGAAAAAACATTGAAATCATAGGAATTATACTACCAGACTTTAAAGCATACTACAAAGCTACAGTAGTCAAAACTGCAAGGTATTGGCACAAGGATAGACATTTTGACCAATAGAACTGAATTGAGAGCTCTGATATAAAATCCAAACATATACACTCATCTAATATTCTATAAGGTCACCAACCTCACTCACTCAGAGAATGGCCTCTTCCATGAATGGTGTTTTTAGAACTGGATATTCATATATAAAAGAATGAGAGAGAAACACCACCTCATACTTTTTACAAAAATCAACACAAGATGGATCAAAGATCTAAATATACGAGCCAAGACCATAAAGACTTTGGAAGATAATGTAGGGAAGCATCTACAGGAACTTGTAATAGAAAATGGTTTCATGAACTTCACACCCAAAGCATGAGCAGTGAAAGAAAAAATAGATAAATGAGACCTCCTCAAAATTAAAACCTTTTGCACCTCAAAGGAGTTTGTCAAGAAAATGAAAAGACAGTCAGCCAATGGGAGAAAATATTTGGTAACCATATGTCTGATAGGAAACTAATATCAATCATAGAAATCCTAGATCTTGAAAATCAGAAAACAAAGAACCCATTTAAAAAATGAAAAAGGGATTAGAACAGTCACTTCTCCACAGAAATAAAAATGGCTAAAAAGCACATGAAAAAAATGCTCATTATTAGCTATTAGGCAAATGCAAATCAAAATTATAATAAGATACTATCTTACACTCATTAGACTGGTGGTCATTGAAAAAACAGAGGACTATAAATGTTGGAGAGGATGTGGAGGAAAGGGAACCCTCATCTACTGCAGGTAGGAATGTAGAATGGTCCAGCCATTGTGGAGGACAGTTTGGCAGTTCCTCAAAAAACTAAATGTATCGGGGAGAGTCAAGATAGCATCAGTTTAGGAGGGCATGCACTAGGTCACTCTCAGAGGATGGCTAATTGGAGACAGGATCCTGCCTGAGTGGTCTGTGTTGGGGGCACACAGAGCAAGAACCTTGGGGACATCGATCTGGATGGAGCTGGACAGTGAGGAGGATTGCTCAAGAAAGACTCACGCTGCTAGCTTGTCTCTTCTTTGTTGTGCTTCTTCTTCCATGATTTTCCATTCTCTGTCGATATTGATTTTGTCTCCCAATGCTATCTCTTTTCCTTCCTTCATCATTCTACCTTCTGCTTTTGGTTGTGGTTCATACATACCACCTTTTTTCATTAGCCCACAACTTCAAGGGTGTCAATTTATATTCTATCTATTCTGTTTTCTTCTTTTTTTTAAGTATCATTAACTTTTTCCTTTCAGCTCTTTCTTTACTCTTTCTCTCACTGCTCATAATTCTGGCCTTCTAAATCATTATATATATTTTCCTCTATTTGGTTTCCCAGTCCATTGTAGGTACTCCATTTTCCCTCTATTACTCTACACTGCCTACATGAGTTAAATATTTGTTTTACAAAGTCTTATAAGGCCCTTCTTCTAACTTTTATCAATATTACTATTATCCTTCTTCCTTTCTCACATCTTTCGATTCCTCTGGCCCTAATCTTTTGCCTTCAAGGGAACATAGAAAGAAACAAGAAAATAAAATAAGAAGAAAAAAGTGTGAAAGAGAAAACTTAAAACAGACACAAAACCACCAGCTAAATAAAACTCTAGAGCAGAGAGAGAAGCTAGTCAACTGAATAAACCCATCAAGATAAAATGATGACTAGAGGGAAACAAAACATTACAAACCACACTGAGAAACAGGGAAGACATGGACCAGTCCAATGAACAATTAAAAACCAGGAAGAGATGCAGAACATCGAACAATGATTCAAAGCTTTCCAAAAAAATATCATAGACCAGCTTAATGAAGTGAAGTAAGAGATTAAGGATATTAAGAAGACACTGGGAGAAGATACTGAAGAAATTGTAAATATACATAAAAAGATAATGGATATGATGGTGATGAATGGCACAATCCAAAAACTCAAAAAGACGCTGGATTCACATAACAGCAGATTTGAACAGGTAGAAGAAAGAATTAGCAATGTAGAAGAAAATACATCTGAAATCAAACAGATAGTAGAACAGATAGATAAAAAGATAGAAAAAAATCCAACAGGGAATTAATGATTTAACTGAGAGCACAAAATGCACAAACATATGCATTCTAGGCATCCCAGAAGGAGAAGATAAGGGAAAGAGAACAGAAGGAGTGTTGAAGAAAATAATGACTGAAAAATTCCCAACCCTATTTAGGGAGATGGATGTACATGTCCAGGAAGCACAGTGTACCCCAAACAATATAAATCCCAACAGGCCAACTCCAAGACATATACTTGTCAAAATTTCCAATGCTCAAGACAAAGAGAAAATACTCAAGGCAGCAAGAGAAAAGAGAACCATCACATACAAGGGAAGCACAATAAGATTAAGTACTAATTTCTCATCTGACAACATGGGCAAGAAGACAATGGTAAGACATAGTCAAAGTACTAAAAGAAAAAAACTTCCAGCCACAAATTCTCTGTCCAGCAAAACTGGCATTCAAAAATGATGGAAAGTTCAAAATATTCACAGATAAACAGAAATTAAGAGAGTAAGCCAATAAGAAACCTGCACTTCAAGAAATACTAAAAGAAGTTCTATAAGTTGAAAGGAAAAGGCAGGGGAGAGAGAGTTGGAGGAGAGTGTAAGAACAACTGAAAAGACAAAAGGAGAAATAAAAACAACATATGACATACAATAACCCAAAGAAAATATGGCTGATGTAGGAAATTTGCTGTGAGTAATAACATTGAATGTTAATGGATTAAACTCACCAGTTAGGAGACACAGATTGGCAGAATGGATAAAGAAATATGATCCATCTATATGCTGTCTACAAGAAACCCACCTTAGACCCAGGGATTCAAGGAGGCTGAAAGTGAATGGCTGGAAAACAATTTTACAAGCAAACAACAGCCTAAAAAGGGCAGGAATAGCTATCCTACAATCAGACAAAATAGACTTTCAATGCAAAACAATTGTAAGAGACAAAGATGTACATCATATATTAGTAAAAGGGGTAATCTCTCAAGAGCTAACAAACATAAACATTTATGTACCTAATTGGGGTGCCTCAAAATAGATGAGGCAAACTCTGGGAAAAATAAGTGTAGAAATAAATGCCTCTAAAATTATATTGGGGGACTTTAATACACAATTATCACCATTAGACAGAACATCTAGACAGAGAATCAATAAAGAAACAAAGACTCTGAATAATACATCAGAGGACCTGGACCTAACAGATATATACAGAACACTACACCCAAATACAGCAGAATTTACATTCTTCTTGAGTGCACAAGGACCATACTCCAAGATAGACCACATGCTAGGCCACAGAACAACTCTCAATCCATTCAGAAAGATTGAGATTATACCAAGTAATTTCTCTGACCACAATGGAATGAAATTGGAACTCACTAAGGGCCAGAGAAACAGATTAGGCACAAAGATATGGAAGTTAAACAACACACTCTTAGACAAAACAGTGGGTCAAGGAGGAAATCTCAGAAGAAATCAGTAACTACCTTGAAATGAATCAAAATGACAACACAACAGATCAAAACCTATGGGATGTAGCCAAACCTGTCCTGGGAGGGAAGTTCATAGCCATAAATACATATATTAAAAAAGAAGAAAGAGCAAAAATTGAAGAACTGACTGCACACCTGGAGGAATTGGAAAAACATAAAAATAAACTAAAGATAGTAGAAAGAAGGAAATAACAAAAATTAGAGCAGAACTAAATGAAATAGAGAATAAGAAATCACTAGAAAAAATAAACAAAACCAATAGCTGGTTCTTCAAGACAATCAATAAAATTGAAAAACCCTTAGCCAGACTAACAAAGGAAAAGAGAGAATAGATGGAAATACACAAAATAAGGAATGAGCAAGGGGATATCACTACTGACCCCACAGAAATAGAGTATCATAAAAGGATACTTTGAAAAATTATATGCCAACAAGAATGATATTTAGAGGAAATGGACAAATTTCTAGAAATTTACAAACAGCCTACATGGAAGAAAGAAGAAATTGATGAACTCAACAGTACAAGTACAAGTAAAGAGATAGACTCAGTCATCAAAAACCTCCCAACTAAGGATGGCCCAGGACCAGATGGCTTCACAGCTGAATTCTACCAACATTTCCAGAAAGAGCTAACACCAATCCTGTTTAAGCTCTTCCAAAAAATAGAAGTAGAAGGAATATTGCTTAACTCATTCTATGATGCCAACATGACCCTAATACCAAAGCCAGACAACGATACCACAAGAAAGGAAAATTACAGACCAATTTCTCTAATGAACCTAGATGCTAAAATCCTTAAGAAAATACTTGCTAATCACATTCAACACTATCAAATGAATTATACACCATGACCAAGTGTGTTTCATCCCCAGTATGCAAGGATGTTTCAATATAAGAAAATCAATCAATGTAATACACCACATAAACAGATTGAAAGAAAAAAATCACATGATCATCTCTTTAGAAGAAGAAAAAGCATTTGACAAAATACAGCATCGTTTCCTGATAAAACCACTGCAAAAGATAGGAATAGAAAGAAACTTTCTGAATATGATAAAGTGTATATGTGAAAAACCCAAAGCTAACATCATCTTCAATGGTGAAGTCCTAAAAGCCTTCCCTCTGAGATTGGAACAAGACAAGGATGCCCAGTATCACCATTCCTTTTTCACATTGTCTTAGAAGTACTTGCTGGAGCACTGAGGCAAGAAAAAGATATAAAAGGCATCCAAACTGGAAAAGAAGTAAAAATTTCATTATTTGTAGATGACATGATCCTATACATAGAAAGTCCTGAGAAATCTACAACAAAGCTCCTAGAACTTATAAAGGAGTTTAGAAACATTGCAGCCTGTAAGATCAATGATCAAAAATCAGTAACATTTTTGTATACCAATAATGAGCAATCTGAGGAGGAAATCAAGAAAAAAATACCATTTCAATAGTAACTAAAAAAGTCAAATACCTAAGAATAAATTTAACTAAAGATGCTAAGGACTAATATATAGAAAACTACACAACAGTGATACAGGAAATCAAAGAAGACTTAAATAAATGAAAGAATATTCCCTGTTCATGGATAGAAGAATAAACATCATAAAGATGTCTATTCTACGCAAATGAATCTACAGATTTAATGCAATCCCAATAAAAATCAACACTGTATTTTTTTAAGGAACTGGAAAAACTAACTACAAAATATACTTGGGAAGGTAGGAGGCCCCAAATCGCCAAAGACATATTGAAAAAGAAAAATGAAGTTGGCATATCACGCTACCTGACATTAAATCATACTACAAAGCTACACTGCTCAAAACTGCATGGTACTGGCACAAGGACAGATATACTGACCAAAGGAATCGAATTGAGTGTTCTGATGTAGATCTTCGCATATACAGTCATCTGATATTCAACAAGGCAACCAAGCCCACTCAGTTGGGAGAGAATGGCTTCTTCAACAAGTGGTTCTTGGAGAATCTGATATCCATATCCAAAAAAAAAAAAAAAAAAAAAAATGAGAGAGGACACCATCTCACACATTATACAAAAATCAACTCAAGATGGATCAAAGATCTAAATATAAGTGCCAAAACCATAAAGACCTTGGAATATAATGTACGGACCGTGTAATAGGAAATGGTTTCATGAACTTCACACCCAAAGCACGAGCAGCAAAAGAAAAAAATAGATCAATGGGATCTCCTCAAAATTAAAACTTCTTCACCTCAAAGGACATTATCAAAAAAATAAAAAGGCAGCCTACCCAATGGGAGAAAATATTTGGCAACCATATACCTGGTAGGAGCCTAATATCCTGCATATATAATGAAATCTTACACCTTGAAAATAAAAAGACAAACAACCCATTTAAAAAATAGGCAAGTGACCTGAAAAGACACTTCCCCAAGGAAGAAATAGAAATGGCCAGAAAGCACATGAAAAAATGCTCGACATCGCTAGCTATTAGGGAAATGCAAATCAAAACTACATTGAGATACCATCTTACACCCATTAGAATGGCAGCTATTAAAAAAACAGCAGACTATAAGTGTTGGAGAGGATGTGGAGGAATCAGAACCCTCATCCACTGTTGGTGGGGTTGTGGAATGGTCCAGCCTCTGTGGAGGACAGTTTGGCAGTTCCTTAGAAAACAAACAATAGATCTTCCGTATGATCCAGTGATTCCACTGCTGGATATATACCTAGAAAAATTGAAAGCAAAGACATGAACAGATATATGCACACCAGTGTTCATAGCGGCATTGTTCACTATTGCCAAAAGTTGGAAACAACCCTGGTGACCATCAACAGATGAATGGATAAACAAAATGTGGTACATACATACAATGGAATATAACTCAGCTCTAAGAAGGAATAAGGTGCTAACACATGGAATAACATGGATGAATCTTGAAGACCTTATGTTGAGTGAAGCAAGCCAGGCAGTGAAGGATAAACAGCACATGACCTCACTGATATGAGTTGAGGAAAGTGAGCAGCCTCTGAGAACTATTGTCTGAAAGATAGGTTAACAAGAGAGGGAAAGAGAAGAAAAGGTTGAGAGCCATCACCCAGACGGACATAATCTATGGTAAAGTGTTAGTGTATAGTTGTGTATTGAAGGATAGGACAGGTGGATAGTGATATTACTGGGTTTGGTTGTGCAGAGTTGATAGGTGTGTAGATTAGGAAGGGCAGGTTAGAATACCCAGGATACTGAGGGGAGAGATGGGAGAGGGACCAGGTGAACACGGGATTTGTGGATGTGAGGTTGAAAGTGCAGGGGTGGGAATGATCTTATGGCAATATGACAAGGGAGTGTCACTGTTTTAGGGTGCTGTTTAGGGGGGCATTCAGGATGGGGCACATCTGGAGCAGGCTTCTGGGGAATGTGTGAGTGTTCATCCTGTCATAATGTGTTGTGTCAGAGAGTAGAGGCCCACACGGTGAGTGGGAAGGAGATGGACCCCATCTTTGGGGGGACCAATTCACTGAGAAACAGACAGGTGGGTGTCTCTTATGAGCAAGAGTGGATCCTAATAGGGGAGGGCAATCAGCATGTCAAGACCTCTTGTTGCATGTAACTATGAATCTTGTCATCCAATGAGTCAAGACAGGGAGTTGTCATGTGCCCCAGGGGAATGGGAAGAGAGGAACAGAATAGATCAGATCGGGGGTATTTAGTCATTAGTGGAAATGTTTTTCACTACCTTACAGTGCTGGACACAGGACATGGTAAATATCATTAAAAATTATTAAATTGTACCATCTAAAATGTAAACTATACTGTAAACCTTTGACAATGTTTAGTAGCTATGTTTCATTCTCTATATAACAGTTATAACAATGCTACCAACCACATACAAAAAGGTTTTAATATGAGGTGAGGAAAGTGGGAGGAGGTTGGGTATATGAGAGTCTCTAGTATTCCATGGTGACTTTGCTGTGGCCTAAAACTTCTTTGAAAATTAAATAAAAATTTGTAAGAAACCTGGGAGTGAGAAGGGGAAGGTGCCACAGTACAGACTGGACACCTGATAATGCAGTGATAAAAGGAAAAATGTCAAAAAAAATTTTTTTTTATTTTCATTTTTCCCATTTTTTGAATATCCCAATCCTTTAATTTTATTTTATTTTTAGTGTTTTTTTAAAGTTTCCATGTATTTTATCTCTTACATTTAAACATCATTATTATTTCATTTTCCTATTAATTGTATTTAGCTATTATATGGGCTTCATCTTTAAAGAAGGTTTGGATCACAGAATGGTTACAATGGGGGTGGGAAAGGATCATTGGTGGGGGCTGTCAGGGATGGTGGTTTCATGGGAGGAAGTTCACCTGAATATATAGTAAAGATATATAAAATTGTCCAAATGATCAAGGGGTGGGGCATGGTCACAGTGGGTGGAGAATCACTCAGTAATTCAGAGAATTCACAGTCTGGAGAGCTCTGCCACATTCTCCAAGGGAACAGCAACAGTCCCCCAAGTGCAGGGGCAGTGTCTGGCTAAGGAGGACAGTCCACTGATGGGTTCTTGTTATTAATGACTAGCCTTATGAGTCTTTGCTCTTGTAATTGAAACTTAGCCTTCTGTTATGGGGTGCCTAAGGGTTGCCACCTGAGAGCCTCCTTCTTGCTCAAATGAGGCCTCTCTCTCAGCTAAACTCAGCGTATGAGTGCATTACCTTCCCCCCAGCTTGGGAAATGACTCCCAGTGATGAGCCTCCCTGGCAACGAGGGATTACTACCAAGTGCCAACTGGCATTATGACTGGAAAAAGACCTTGAATAAAAGGGGGAAAAGGTAAAGACATGTTAGTGTTCAAGAACTGGGTCGGTGAAAACGGTGCCAAGGATGAGAAAGAAAGAAATAAGACAAAGAGAAGAAAAACTGGGATCAGGGGACTCTCCATCCGATAAGGAGAGATGAGCCCAGCCACCTCATAAAGTGTGGTTTTTATTTGGCTTTAGAACAAAGAAAATACATGTGAGCATGTGCAAGGGCAATAGATACTTGACAGTTACATTTTACTGAAATCAACAAGTCTTAAAGGTCAATGACTCAGCTCTTTTACATTTCTGCAATTCACAGGCAAGCTCAGGATGTTTCCCCACCCAGCTCCTAGAGCATGAAACTGGAGAGCTTGTTTATTACATTCCAAGGTGACCTTCTTTTCTGTCAGTAGTCATGGCCTTTAATTGAAACTCCATCATTTTCCCCTTTTTTATTAGTTAAAGCTCATAGGAACCATTATATAAGCTGATACGTGACCTCCTGTCACACTTGTCTTCTTCCATAGGCTCTTGTGACTGTGCCTGTCTTAGGTTGTCCTGCTCTGAGAATCTTACCCATCATTGACTAGTAGTCAAGCTTTTGAGCTCTTACATGGAAGGCAATTTCATTAATATTTCTATTTTTTCAGGTTCCTTAAGTGAGTATTTTTTGTGCAGACAATTAGTATTAAAATCAAAGGGTTAAAAAAAAAAATCAAAGGGTTATTAGTAGAATCTTTCTGCTAAATAATGCAAAATTAGTTTTTCATGGCCAAGTTTCTTAACATAAATGCATTTATCTGATCTAATTCTTCATTTTTTCTATGAATATATGTTATTACTCTATCCTTGACAATACAAACAACTAAAATGCATATAACAGGGACTTCCGGGAAGATGGCAGACTAGTAAGACACGGGAATCTCTTCTCCAGAAAAATAGCTAGAGGACAAGCTGAAACAGCCCTGAAAAAGATCTTCTAGGGTTTAGGTCACCAGGTGAAGGCTGCACACCACCCAGAAGAGAGAGGGACAGAAGAGGGAAATCGCGACTACAGAACTGTGAGTTGCAAGTAGCAGCTTCTGCTGCTGCTGGCACCCTCCCCCACACACTTCAGAATTCTTGGGCCCCTGGGCCTGCGACCACAACAAAGGGGGCTTCAGGGATCTGCCACTCCCGGAAAGGGGAGAGAGAGGGACACAGCCTTAGGCTGACTCAGGTTCGGAACTGAAATTTGGGCTGCAGAGCCCCATGGACCCTTCCACACGGTGGTTTGCCCTGGGAGCCTGGAAAGGACCCTTCCACACGGCAGTTTGCCCTGGGAGCCCGGAAAGGACTGGAGAAATCCGATCCTCGCAACCTTCCTCTCTTCTAGCCTGGACTAATTGTTGAGGACACCACGGGAGAGGGGAGAGACAGCCTAGGGCTGACCATGCTTTGGACTCCCAGGTTTGGTCTGCCCTGTCACGAGAGCCCTTCCAGGCTGGATGGGGCTGCACCATTGTTTGCCTTGGAGCCTGCAAGGGGCTAAAGATATAAAAACCTCCCAATCTCATCCTCTACTAACAGGGACTGATTATTGAGGATTCAGAAGGGAGTGGAAATATTTCCTAGCTGGGAAAAGGGGGGCGCTACGAGAGAAGTCTGGAGAACTGTCTCAGAAAGTTTGAATCACAGGGCTCCTAGCCCCCAGACAGGAAGCTCTATCACAATGATCTGGTCTGTGTCACAACAAACATGCTCCGACCAGGAATTGAATTGAGAGCAGCCAACAAACGCCATCTCCTGGCAGACCAAGGAAGTGCACATAAGAAAATTAATAAGTAAGAGAGGCTTTTCCTGGCCTCTATAGCCTCCCTGCCCAAGGCCCTAGGAAACGACTCTACAACCAATTACTGGGTCCAGTGCCCAGTTTTGAGCAACCAGCAGAACAATCCTAAAAATCAAGGTTGAGCCAAAAATCAAAGAGCGGTGGTAACTCACAGCCGCCTGCCACTAAAACCCCATAAAAGAGAAAGAGATAGAGCATCTAAGTAAAATACAAACTAACCAGATGCCTAAGCACCAACAAAAAATTACGGGCCATACTAAGAAAATAGAAGACATGGCCCAAGAAAAGGAATACAGCAAAGTCCCAGAAGAGATGCACAATTTGAGAGAACTAATCAGTGAGATGAGCACACATTGCCAAAATCAAATTAATGAGATGAAAGAGAATATAGTTAAAGAGATCAATGACATCAAGAACTCATTGTGCGAACGTAAAGAAGAATTTGAAATCATGAACAGAAAAGTAACGGAGTTCATGGGAATGAAAGATACAATAGGTGAAGTAAAAAATACATTTGAAGCATTCAACAGCAGACTTGAAATGATAGAAGAAAGAATAAGTGATACTGAAGACAGAGCAGCTAAAATTGAAGAGAGAAAAGAATGGAAAAAATTGAGCAGGGGCTCAGAGAGTTGAATGACAACACAAAACGCAAGAACATACGTGTCATTGGAGTTCCAGAAGGAGAAGAGAAAGGAAAAGGGGCAGAAAGAGTATTTGAGGAAATAATAGCTGAAAATTTCCCAACTCTCACGAAAGAAATGAACTTGCATGTCCAAGAAGCACACCATACCCCAATAAGAATAAATCCAAATAGATCTATGCCAAGACACATATTATTCAGAATGTCAAATGTAAAAGATAAAGAGAAAATTCTCAGAGCAGTAAGAGAGAAGCAAATGATCACGTACAAAGGATGTCCAGTAAGACTTTGTGCAGATTTCTCTTCATAAAACCATGGAGGCGAGAAGACAGTGGTATGATACAATTAGGAAACTGAAAGAGAAAAACTGCCAGCCGAGAATTCTTTATCCAGCAAAACTGTCCTTCAAATATGAAAGTGAATATAAAGTATTCACAAACAAACAGAAACTAAGAGAGTTTGCAAAAAAGAATCCAACTTTGCAGGAAATATTCAAGGAAGCCTTAGAACCTGAAAGAAAAAGACAGGAGAGAGAGGCTTGGAGGAGAGTATAGAAGAAAGAAAAGCAGAAAGGATAACCAAAAGAGTAAAAAGAAAGACAAAAATAAGATGACATATGAAAACCAAAGAATAAAATGGAGGAAATAAATAATGCATTTTCAGTAATATCATCGAATGTGAATGGATTAAATTCCCCAATCAAAAGATACAGGCTGACAGAATGGATAAAAAAACATGAGCCATCCATATGCTGCTTACAAGAAACTCATCTCAGACACAAGGATACAAGCCAGCTGAAAGTAAAAGGTTGAAAAAAGATACTCCATGCGAATAGTAAACAGAAAAGAGCAGAGGTAGCTATACTAATATCAGACAAAACAGACTTCAAATGCAAAAAAGTGATAAGAGATGCAGAAGGCCATTATATATTAATAAAAGGGATGATCCTCCAGGAAGATATAACAGTCATAAAAATCTACGCACCTAACCAGGGTGCCCCAAAATATATGAGACAAACTCTGGCAAAACTGAAGGGAGAAATAGACATTTCTACAATAATCGTCGGGGACTTCATCACCCCTCTCACAATCATTAGATAGAACAACTAGACAGAAGATCAACAAGGAAACAGAGAACTTGAACAATATGATAAACAAATTAGACCTAACAGATATATACAGAACACTGCATCCAAACTCAGCGGATTATACATTCTTCTCAAGTGCCCATGGATCTTTCTCCAGGATAGACCACATGTTAAGTCACAATAAAGCTCTCAATAAATATAAAAAGATTGAAATTATACAAAGCACCTTCTCAGATCATAATGGAATGAAACTAGAAATCAATAACAGGCAGGAAAAAAGGAAATTTGCAAATGTGTGGAGACTGAACAACACACTCCTAAATATTCAGTGGGTCAAAGAAGAAATTGCAAGTGAAATCAGTAAATATATTGAGACAAATGAAATGAGAACACAACATATCAAAATTTATGGGATACAACAAAGGCAGTCTTGAGAGGGAAATTTATAGCCCTAAATGCCTATATTAAGAAACAAGAAAGAGCTAAACTCAAAGATTTAACTGAACAACTTGAGAAACTAGAGAAAGAACAGCAAACCAATCCCTAAGCAAAAAGAAGGAAGGAAATAATAAAGATTAGAGCGGAAATAAATGAAAATGAGAACAAAAAAGCAATAGAGAAAATCAACAAAACCAAAAGTTGGTTCTTTGAGAAGATCAATAATATTGACAAACCCCTCGCTAGACTAACAAAGAAAAAAAGAGAGAAGATGCAAATAAATACAATCAGAAATGAAAGGGGGGAAATTACAAATGACCTCACCAAAATAAAAAGAATCATAAGAGGATATTATGAGAAACTATATGCCAACAAACTAGACAACCTGGATGAAATGGACAAATTTCTAGAAACTCATAACCAACCTACACTGACAGAACAAGAAATACAAGAACTTAATAAACCAATCACAATTAAGGAGATTGAATCCGTCATCAAAAATCTCCCAGCAAAGAAAAGTTCAGGACCAGATGGCTTCACAGGTGAGTTCTACCAACCATTTCTAAAACAATTAACACCAATCCTGTTTCAACTCTTCCAAAAAATTGAAGAGGAGGGAAAATTACCCAACACATTTTATGAAGCCAACATCACCCTAATACCAAAGCCAGATAAAGATTCCACGGGAAAAGAAAATTACAGACCAATCTCTCTCATGAACATAGATGCAAAAATTCTCAACAAAATACTTGCAAATCGAATCCAACAGCATATCAAAAGACTTATACATCACGACCAAGTGGGATTTATTCCTGGTATGCAAGGCTGGTTCAACATAAGAAAATCAATCAATGTAATACACCAAATTAACAAGTTGAAGGAAAAAACCCACATGATCATCTCAATAGATGCAGAAAAAGCATTCGACAAAATCCAACATCCTTTTTTGATAAAAATACTTCAAAAGATAGGAATAAAAGGAAAATTCCTCAATATGATAAAAGGCATATATGAAAAACCCACAGCCAACATCATACTCAATGGGGAAAGGTTGAAAGCTTTCCCCCTAAGATCAGGAACAAGACAAGGATGCCCACTGTCACCATTGTTATTCAACATTGTACTAGAACTTCTAGCTAGGGCAATTAGACAAGACAAAAAAATTAAAGGCGTCCAAATAGGAAAAGAGGAATTAAAACTCTCACTGTTTGCAGATGACATGATCCTGTATTTAGAAAATCCTGAAGTATCCACGACAAAGCTACTTGAACTAATAAATGAGTTCAGCAAAGTGGCAGGATATAAGATCAACACGCAAAAATCAGTAATGTTTTTGTACACTAGTACTGAACAATCTGAGGAGGAAATCAGGAAGAAAATGCCATTTTCAATAGCAACAAAAAGACTCAAATACCTAGGAGTTAATTTAACCAAGGAAGTACAGGACCTGTGTGCAGAAAACTACAAAACAATGCTAAAAGAAATTTAAAAAGACCTAAACAAATGGAAAGACATTCTGTGTTCATGGATTGGAAGAATAAATATCGTGAAGATGTCAATCTTGCCCAAACTGATCTTTAGATTCAATGCAATACCAATCAAAATCCCAACAGCTTATTTTACAGAATTAGAGAAGGCAATTACCAAATTCATCTGGAAGGGTAAGTGCATCCAAATAGCCAAAAGTATTCTAAAAAAGAAGAGCAATTTGGGAGGAATTTCGCTGCCTGACCTTAAAACATATTACAAAGCTACAGTGGTCAAAACAGCATGGTACTGGCATAAAGATAGACATATCGATCAGTGGAATAGAATTGAGAATCCAGAAATAAACCCTCACCTATACAGTCAACTGGTTTTTGACAAACCTACCAAGCCCACGCTGATGGGAAAAAACAGTCTCTTCAACAAATGGTGTTGGGAGAACTGGATATCTATAACCAAAAGAATGAAAGAGGACCCCTATCTCACCCCCTATACAAGAATCAAGTCAAAATGTATCAAAGATCTAAATATAAAAGCCAGGACCATAAAACTACTAGAAGAAAATGTAGGGAAACATCTTCAAGACCTTGTAGTAGGTGGTGGTTTCTTGGACTTCACACCCAAAGCAGGTGCAACAAAAGAAAAAATAGATAAATGGGACCTCCTCAAAATTAAACACTTTTGCACCTCACAAGACTTTGTCAGAAGGGTGAAAAGGCAGCCGACTCAATGGGAAAAAATATTTGGAAATCACATATCTGATAAGGGTTTAATATCCAGGATATATAAAGAGATTTTACAACTCAACAATAAAAAGACAAATGACCCAATTAAAAAATGGACCAAAGACTTGAATAGACATTTCTCCAAAGAAGAAATACAAATGGCAAAAAAACACATGAAGAAATGCTCAACATCACTCATGATTAGGGAAATGCAAATCAAAACTACAATGAAATATCATTTCACACCTATCAGAATGGCCACTATTAAAATGACAGAGAACTACAAGTGTTGGAGAGGATGTGGAGAGATACGAACACTTCTTTGCTGTTGGTGGGAATGCAGTATGGTACAACCACTGTGGAGGACTGTTTGGCAGTTCTTAAAGAAGTTGAATATAGACTTGCCATGTGACCCTGCAATACCACTACTGGGTATATACCCAGAAGAACTGAGAGCAGTGACACGAACAGACATCTGCACACCAATGTTCATAGCCACATTATTCACCATTGCCAAAAGTTGGAAACAACCCAAGTGTCCATCAACAGATGAATGGATAAACAAACTGTGGTCTATTCACATGATGGAATATTATGCAGCTGTAAGAAGAAATGAAGTTATAAAGCATATGGCAATATGGATGAATCTGGAGGACATTATGTTGAGTGAAGCAAGCCAGACACAAAAGGACAAATAGTGTATGAATGCATTACTATGAACCAAATATATTGTGCAATATATTGTTTGATTCACACACACAAAAAAACAAAAAAACAAACAAAAAACAAAACAAAAAAAAATTTACATGTATCCATTACATTTAATTGAGAAATGTATATGTTTATTCATCTGTGTTTACTTTTTAGTTCTTTATTGCTTATGTTTTCAATTATTAAATGTACAAAATAAAGTTAAAAAAATGCATATAACAATAATTCCAAATCCAATCCAAAATGATATTTGAACTGTTTTTTGTTTCCACCAATGAAACGGCTGCACCAGTGGTTTATTTCAATTCATTTTCATACATGCTTAATGCCTTCTTTTGCAATTCTAAGATATACCCAATCAAATGGTTTTTTCACTTTCAAAGGAGTAATACAAAAAGAACTTTCATTCCAATCACATTTAAGAACTCTTAACAAGTTTAAATTATAAATTTGATTACCCAAATGTATAATAGTTGTTTCAAGATCATTCATATGATTATTCAGTTCCATGTCAATGTGAGACTGGCTATGCCACATCTCATTTGCAATTTTATGCCAGTCCTTAACATATTGTTGATTCTGGCCTCCTTGATGCAGGGCTGTGCCAGTGACAGCTGCAGAGGTCATGATGCCAGTCAGTTCCAAAATTCTTGCTATTAAAAGTCCAATCAGTCTTTTAGTTCTTTTTAAATAATGGTTGAGAAAATGCCACAGCAACTGGGATTCTGAAGATTGCTGCCAATGTCTGGTCATCCAAACTGATAACCATAGTCCTTTTCTTCTTCTTGCTATAAAAAGAGTTTGATTTTCCTGCAAGTATGAATCCTTAAGACATGTAAATAAGGAGAAATTGGAGCAACTAATGCTCCTTTCACCAAAAGTTACTTTTCCAATGATAAAACTATAGGATCTCGTACACATACTGTAAGAAATTGAGTTGATTTTCTTTTTAAAATAGTAATATCAGTTTTGCTGCCTTGCCTTACAAAAATTGGACCAGTTCCCCAAAATAATTTCCACAAATAACTTTGAGTTTTGTTAAGTTTAGTGTCCCATGGTTATGGGATATATCTTCCTTGATTTTTTCAATTTATTGAGCTGTTAGTAAATGCTGTATTACCAACATTCCAGATAAAGGATTACTGTCATTTGTGATTATGGTTGAATTATTAATGAACCAAGATATGGTTGTGTTTTTAATAGGTTTCGGTATCCCTATTAGGGCCCAATCCTTTACAATTCCATTGGAATCATTAAACAACACAACCTCTGTAAGCCCATGACAAATATGCCATTTGTCATTAAGTAGTCTGTTATGAGAGGGACATGTAAATTTACCATATTTTCTGGTTTATATGGCAAAGAAGAGAAAATGAGAACATAAATTTGAGTTTGATTTTTCTCTGTTAAAACTATACTGTGATTTTTAGGTTGCATGCATACAGAACCATATCCAATACAAATAAGGGCAGTCTATAAAAGGTAAAGTTAAATTTTCTATAAGTTTCCCTTCTTCTTTTGGCTTTAAGGGTAGTCATATATTTATAGGTCCTGGAAAATGGTGAGATTGATTAAGATAAATTGAGTAAGACTCATCATTCCAAATTAACAGCTCTAGAAGAGGTGGGTTGGTTATGTATGCCCAATAAGTGTAATTATGATGTGGTATCTTACCTTGACGTAATACTTTACCTATAATTAATCCAATGTAAAACCACCATGTCCATAGTTTAAGTCTTGGCAGCATCTTCAACTCTAGGCTTGATTCTTCTGGAGGCGATCCACTGCTCTTCTCCTGTTTCTGTAATGATAAGAGCAAAACCTCGGCCCCAAAATTTTGCCTCTCCTTTTTCCCATTTATTGGTTGTTTCATTTTTCCAATATATTGGTTGTCCACATTTTTCATTATTATTCCTTTTTTTATTAACCTCCTAATGTCTTTCTGCTGCTGTGGTAACAGAAATTTGTTGTCTATTAAGAAAATTTAAGGTAAGCAATGCTTTAGATAGTTTGTCTTTAGCAGATTCTCCTCCACCTCCCCCTTTTTGTTTTTGCAACATTAATTTTAATAAGTGATTGCTTTTTTCTACTATTGCTTGTCCTTGGGGGTTATATGGAATTCCTGTAACATGTTTAATATTCCAGTCACCACATAAATTTGAAAGATTGACTAAGATAGGCAGTTTTATATATATATATATACTTACCAATATTTAGCTTTTAGCTGGGAAGTGTTGAAGTAGCAACTGATTAGTATCAGTTTTGGTTAACTGTGTTTAGGATTAGTGAATTTGATACTATAGATGCCAACTTGTGAGTATTTTGCTAATTCCTGAGGAAGGGGTCAGCCTCCCCAGGAAGGAACACAACACTCCTTGGGCAGTATACTTTAAGGTTTATGCATCAGTCCCTGGGAGAGTGGCCAGCTTCTCCAGGGAGGAATACAACACTTTTTGAAATGTATCCTTTTTAATTTGTTACAAAACATCCTTGATGTGCTTACTATTTTAGTTTCCATTTTTAAAATTATATATATGTAATGTTGGCATTCAGGAACTGGGTCCGTGAAAATGGTGCCATGGATGAGAAAGAATAGAAGAATAAGAGAAAGAGATTAAAACTGGGATCAGGGGACTCTCCTTCTGATATGGAGAGAAGAGCCCAGCCACCTCATAAAGTGTGGCTTTTATTTGGCTTTAGAATAAAGAAAATATGTGTGAGCATGTGCAAGGGCAATAGATACTTGACAGTTACATTTTACTGAAATCAACAAGTCTTAAAGGTCAATGACTCAGCTCTTTTACATTTCTGCAATTCACAGGCAAGCTCAGGATGTTTTCCCACCCAGCTCCTATTAGCATGAGACTGGAGAGCTTGTTTATTACATTCCAAGGTGACCTTCTTTTCTGTCAGTAGTCATGGCCTTTAACTGAAACTCCATCAAAGACAAATATGTTCATATGGCTAAGAGACTTCATAAAGAGTCGGGATGTCATCCCAGAGGTAACACGCACACCTCAGTAGGATCTCAAAGAAAACCAAAGTGGATATCAGCACAAAACAGAGGGGCACCTGAGGGCACTGGAGAAACCCAGGTCCTATATAAGGGGCGATAGCCCCAGAGATTGAGGTCTTATCATTGGGCTATACTTTGGAATCTGTGCTCCTGAGAGTGACAGAGTGGGACTCAAATAAGTCCTCCCTGCACATGGTCCATCAGTCCCTTCTATTCAAACCTATATGTGGTGCTTGAGTTTGTATGTGTACTTCCAGAGACCGGAGACTTTGGTGTGCCCATGTGCCAGCTGTGCCTGGAATCTTGGTAGAGCCTGCAACTCCTAGTTTACAGTTCAATGGACTCACCCAAGACACCTGGCAGGGAGATGATGATGGACAACGGCCATCCCAGGGTATGGAGAGAGTCTGCAGCTGCAGGCAGGATAACCCCATGTGTCTTATTCATGGGATATGCCCCCTCTCACTTGGAGGTGGAGTGGACATCACCATCCCAGACTCCAGAATTGGGGGAAGTTCTATGGTCTAGATTGGACTTACTGGTATTCTGTTATAGACATATTGTGATTCAAGTAATGGAAGAAATTACAACATTGATGTGGAGCCAGTGGCCACTGGGTGCTTTCAGGGCAGGGAGAGGGAAAAGCAGTTGTAATACAGGGGCTTTTTTGGGACTTGGGAATTATCCTGAGTGTCATTACAATGACAGATATAGGTCATTTTCCATCAGCATATAACATACAGAACTGTGTGGGAGAGAGTGTGGTCTACAATATGAACTATGGTCCATGCTTAGTGGCAAAGCCCCAGGATGTGTATATCCATTGCAGGTGATGTGCCACACTAATGAAAGATGTTTATGTGAGAGGTTGTGGGAGGTGTGGGAGGTGGGGAACATGGGAATCCCTGTAATTTTTGTGTAACATTTATGTAATCTAAGCATCTTTTAAAATATTTTTTTAAAAAGAAAGAAAAAAAAAGTTATGCTTACACTACCATGTAGACTATTAAGTGTGCATTAGCATTATGGATAAAATAATAATATATATACCTTAATTAAAACATTTTATTTCTAAAAATGCTAAAAAAACAAAAACAAAACTAAATATAGATCTGCCAAATGACCCAGCATTTCCTCTGCTGGGTATATACCCAGAATAACTGAAAGCAAGGACACAAACCAATATATGCACACCAATGTTCATAGAAGCATTACTCACTATTGCCAAAAGTTGGAATCAACCCAATTGCTCTTCAACAGATGAATGGATAAACAAACTGTGATATATACATACTATGGAATATTACTCAGCTGTAAGAAGGAATACAGTATTAACACAAGGAATAACATGGATGAATATTGAGGACCTTAGGTTGAGTGAAGGAAGCCAGGCATTGAAGGACAAATATTACATGACCTCTCTGATATGAATTAAACAAATCAAGCCAACTCAAGGAGTTAGAGTCTGGAAGATAGGTTTACAGGGAATAGGAAGGGAGTAGAAGCTTGTGAGCCAATGCCCATATGGGTGAAATCTATGATAAGGTAAAATTGAGTAGTTTTGCAGTGAAGAGATATTACAGGGGTCTAGGCATACTATTGCATTAGGCAGTGCAAGCTTGGCAGGGGGGTAGGTTGAGGAGTATGGATTGGATGGCCCAAGGAACTGAGAGGAGGGTTGGCTGAGGGAATAGGTGATCACTAGGGATAGGTTGGTATGTGGGTGAAACTACAATGTTGAGAAAACTCTACTGGCAATATGACAATAAGCATTACTGGTTTAGGGTTTTGAATGGGGGGCATGTAGGACAGGGCACACCTGGGACAGTCTTCTAGAGAATGTGTGAGTGATCATTTTGTCATAGTGTCCTGTATCAGTGGGTGTAGAAACACATAGAGTCAGAAGGTGTTGGACACCCATTCTCAAAAAGAGGCAGGGTGTCTCTTGAGAGCATGGGTAGTTCCTAATGGGGAAGGGGGACAGACTAATGTGTCCAGCTCTCAGCATTGTTGCAAGTATCTAAGAATCTTGTCCTTCAAGGAGTGAAGCCTGGTGGTCTCTATGGACCCAGGGGGAAGGAGGAGGAAGGAATAGAAGAGATTGAAGAGGGGGTATTTGGAGGCAATGGAAGTGTTCTGCAAGATCACGCAATGATGGATACAGGCCATGTTAAATTTCATCAAAAATTATAAAAGTGTATGGTCTAAAATGTAAACCATCATGTAAACCATTTTCCATGGTTGGTAGCTATGTTTCAATATTTATACATCAGTTGTTACAAATGTACCATACACATGTAAAAAGATTATTAATAGTGAAGGGGAGAAAGTGGGAGGATGTCAGGTATATGAGAGTCCCCTATATTCTGTATGTAACCATACTGTGACCTAAAAGTTCTTTGAAGACAATATTAAAAAAAAAAAAAAAAAGTAAGACACTGGGGAAGAAAATGTCACTGTACAGACAGGACAACTGATATTACAGTAATGAAAGGAAAAACATAAAAAAATAATTTATTTTATCTTATTTTATTATATTTTTTAATGTTTTTCATTTTTAATACCCCAATCTTTTTCACTTTATTTTAGTTTTAGCTTCTCTAAATTATTATGTATTTTATTTCTTAAGTTTAAACCTATCATTATTATTTCATTTTCCTATTAATCAAATTTGGCAATATTCTTGGCTTCATTTTTGAAGAGGTTTTGGATCACAGAAATGTTTCAACTGTGGCAGGGGTGGATCAATGGGGTGGGGTGTCAGGGGGTTATACATTGGAGGAAGTTCAGCTGAGCATACATATAAGGTATATAAATATGTTCAAATGTTCATGGAGCATTGCCACAGTGGGTGGAGATTCACACAACTAAAAGATTATTGAATTCCCATTCTGGGGAACTCTGCCACATTCTCTAATGGAAGAGCAACAATCCCCCCAAGTGCAGGGGCAATGCCTAGTGAAGAAATATGGTCCATTGATGGGCCCTTGATGTTGATGATTATGCTTGTGAGTCTTTTGCTATTCAATTTGCAATTTAGCTTAGTGTTGGACTGTGCCTAAGAGTTGCCTCCTGAGATCCTCAAATGGAGCCTCTCTCTAAGCCAAACTCAGCATATAAATGCACTACATTCCCCCCAGCATGGGACATGACTCCTAGGGATAAGCCTCCCCAGAACTGAGGGATTATTACCAAACACTGGCTGGTGATACATCTGGAAAAAGACCTTGAATAAAAGGGGGGAAAGGTAAAGACAAATGAGTTTATATGGCTAAGAGACTTCAAAGTGAGTTGGCAGTTCATCAGAGAGGTAATGCTTATGCATGTCTCAGCAGAATCTCATAAATGGTCAAGGTAGATACTACCACAAATAATAGTGATCCAGAGGGCTCTGGAGAAACCCAGGACCTATGGTCATGGCAGATAGCTCCACAGTTTGGTGCCTTACCAGTGGCTCTACTTTGGAGTTTGTGCTCATAAGTGTGACAGAGTTGGACTAGATGTTACTTCTCTACACACACCTCTTCTGTCCCTTTTATTTGAATTTGTAGTTGGTGCCAGAGCTAGTAGGTGTATGTCCAAGAGACTTTAATCTCTGGGCTGTCCATGTGCCAGCTGAACCCTGAATTTCAATGTAGTTGCAATACCTACTCTCCAGTTCATTTGACCCACCCAGGACAACTAACAAGGAGATGATGATGGATAACAACTATCTCAAGGAACCGAGAGAGTCTACAACTGCAAGCAAGAGAGTCCCATCCATCTGCCGCATGGGATCAAAGCCTCCTCTCAATTAGAGATGGAGTGGGCAACACCATCCCAGAATACCCAGGATTCTCACTGATATGAATTAAGCAAATTGAGCACTCTCTCAGAGCTACAGTCTGGAAGATAGGTTTATAGGGGACAGAAAGGGAGTAGATGGATGTGAACAAATGCCCATGTGGACAAAATTTATGATAAAGCAGAAAGTTGCAGTTGTGCAGTGGATGCACATGACAGTGATGCAGTGATGCTATTAGGCTCACTGTTGCTCATCTGTGAGAGTGGTAGTGTGTGGGGGGGTTGAGTTGGACAGTCGATGGAACTGGGGGAAGGTTGAGAGAAGGAGCATGTGAAATCAGGATTTGCAGGTCTGTGGTTAAAAATACAATAAGGGGGGATAGCCCCAGAGACTGATGCCTTATCAGTGGGTTCTA
>JAKSZT010053975.1:179675-200913 GCA_026826555.1 Tolypeutes matacus | reverse complement strand
TTTTGTAAGCAAATACACATATATGCATATATATTTATATATCATTTTACAAATGTTTGTATGTATTGTGAGAATTTTGATTTTTACCCATAATAAAAAAAAAATAGAAAAAAAAATACAATGTTGGGAATGTTCTTTTTTCAGCTATGGCAAGGGAGGTAAACTGGTGTAGGGTGTTGGATGTGGGAGGCATACAGGCAGACCACACCTGGGGCAGGATTCTACGGAATATGTAAGAGTTCATCTTACATATTAATAAACTCCCATCCTTGTGAGTTCTGCTATGTTCTCATATAGAGGGGCAGAACTCTCCTGAGGACATAGGCAGTGCCTAATAAAAGAAAATAGACCAATATATCAAGCCCTCAATATTATTGCAAGTAAATTTGAATCTTATTCTTTAAAATGTGAAAGTTGGCAGTTACCATTGGTCCTGAGGGGAGGGGGAGGGAAGGGTAGAATAGATGGAACATAGGGCATTTTTAGGGCATTTGAATTGTTCTGCATGATCTTGCATTAATGGATACAGGCCATTTTATATTTTGCCAAAATTTACAAAAGTACACGGTCCAAAATGTATACCAAAATGTAAATCATTGACCATGGTTAGTCACAATGCTTCAATATTTGTACAACAATCATAACAAATGTACCATCCAAATGTAAAATGTTAGTATGGGAGGGGGGAAAGAGGGAAAGATTTTGGGAATATGGGAATCCCTTATATTCTGTACATGACTTTTCTGTAACCTAAAGCTTCTTTGAAGATGAAATGAAAAAAATAAGACACTGGGGAATATACCAAAGAAAAAGTCATTGTACATACAACATCTTATAGTGAAGAAAGACATAATGGCAAGCATTACTTTTATTTCAAAAATTTTTTAAATTTTAAAATTTTATTTATTTTTAAAGCTGTCATTATTTCATTTTCTTATTAATTTTATTTGGTTATATTTTTGGCTTCACTTTTAAAGAGGTTTTGGATCACAGAATGGTCACAACTGTGGCAGGGGTGAATCATAGTTGTGGGGTGTCAGTGATGGGGGATGCATGGGAGGAGGTTCACCTGGGGCATAACTATAAGGCATATGAATGTGTTCAGTGTTCATGGGGCATGGTCATGCTGGGTGGAGATCCACACAATTACCAAAAGAATATCAAATTCCCATTCTGGGGAGCTCTGCCACATTCTCTAGTGGGACAGCAAGAATCCCCTGAGTACAGGGGCAATGACAAGTGAAAGGTGACGGACTATTGATGGGCCCTTGATATTGTTGACTGTGCTTATGAACCTTTTCTTTTGAAATTGAAATTTAACCTAGTATTATATGTTACCTAAGAGTTACCTCCTGAGGCCCTCCGTGTTGCTCAAATGTGGCCTCTTTCTAAGCCAAACTTAGCATATAAATGCATTACCTTCCTCCCTAGCATGGGACATGATTCCTGGGGATAAGCCTCCATGGCATTGAGGGATTATTACCAAACACCAACTAGCAATGCAACTGGAAAAAGACCTTGACCAAAAGGGGTAAAGGATAAATACAAAAGAGTTTTTAAAGGCTAAGAGATTATAAAGTGATTGAGGAGGTCATTCCAGAGGTTACACTAATGTACCTATCAGCAGGATCTCATTGACTGCCACAGTAAATATTGCCTCAAATAGCAGGTCTCCTGAGGGCTCTAGAGACATCCAGACACTAGAGGGAGGGCAGACATCTCAGGATTTTGGCACACCTCCAGTGGGCCCTATTTTGGAATTCCCAGTGTGACAGAGTTGGACTCAGTTGTGGTTTCCCTACACATGGCTCTTCTGCCTGTTCTATTTAAACCTATGGTTAGTACTAGATTTGATAGGTGTATGTTCAAGAGACTTAAATCATTGGGTCCAGGTGCCAGTTGGACCCTGAATCTCAACAGAGTTGCAAAACCTACTCTCCACATCATTGGACTCACCCAGGACAAATAACAAGGAGATGGTAATGGACAACACCCATCCCAAGGTACAGAGATTGTCTGCAACTGCAAGAAAGATAGTCCCATCTATCTTCCCCATTAGATATAAGCCACCTCTCAAATAGAGGCAGAGTGGGAATCACCATCCCAGAATCCTCAGGATTGGTTAATGAATGATGGACTAGAGTATATTTACTGTTATAATACTATAGACTAATTGTTATTCTAGCAATGGAAGAATATTAATCATTGATGTGAAGGCAGTGGCTAACAGAGGTTCTGAGGGGAGGGAGAAAAAAATAGGTGTTATATGGGGGCATTTTGGGACATTGGAATTGTCCTAAATCATGGTGCAATGATGGATACAGACCATTATTTATACTGTCATAACGTACAAAACTGGGTGGGACAGAGTGTAAACTGTAATGTAAACTATAATCCATGCTTAGTGGCAAAGCTACAATATGTGTTCAATTGTAACAAATATACCAAACTAATGAAGCATGTCATTAATGTGGAAAATTGTGAGAGGGGTAGGGAGTGGGGCATATGTGAATCCCCTATATTTATGTGTAACATCTATGTAATCTAAAGTATCTTTAAAATTTTTAAAAAATAATAAAAAAGAAAAAAGATCCCCTGCTCTAGGCCATTTTCTCCTACTTCCTTAGTGTTGTGGGACTCAGGTTGAGTCCCTGCCCCCCTTGCTGGGTCTCATATTAAACAGATAGACAACCACAAGAAGAGAGAGCTCTGTAATTATTGATCCTGCCATGTGACAAAAATGAGAATGCTCAAACAGCCAATGCCCCTGGGAAAGATCAGCCATTTGCCTAATAGCTTACAGCTGAACTTGGGTAGAAAGCTCAAGTGCCAAGACTGATATAGGAAGCCCTAAGAGACAAGTCATATGCCAGCTTGCAGCTGAAATCAGGAAGAAAGTGGAGCAGCTGGGCATAAGAGAGGAAACCCAGAGGGGAAAGAGACCAGGCAGAGATCACCTGCCATCTTGCTTCAACACATGGCAGCTGACTTTGGTTAGAAAGCACCTCTTATGGAGCCTTGGTTTGAACTTTTCACAGCCTTGGAACTGTAAGCTTCTACCCAAAATAAATTGCCATTATAAAAGCCAACAGATTTCTGGTATTTTGCATTGACACATCTTTTAGCAAATTAATACGTACAGGTTTTAACAAAGAGCTTTCCTTTGAAATTCTTTCATTTCTGATGAAGCTGAATGTATTTGTGGCTATGTTTGTCACTTATTTCCTCAACTACTCTTTCTGTTCATATTCTTTGCTTTTGCATACTAGGGTCTGAGTGCTTTTATTCTTGTTTTATATTGCCTTCAATCAAATAAATAATTGCAATTTGTCTATTTTTTTTTTACCAGCTTTCCTATTTATCATTTAATTATTTTATGTATGTATAAATGTATTTGAGGAAAATGTGTGAAAGGTTGTAAATTTTATATGGTCAAGTCTATCAGTGTTATACTATTATTTTTTCTCCATTCCTTTTCAAATGTAAAAAGTTTTTCTGCACCCTTTGTGTTAGTGAACTGCTGTTTTTTTTAAAAGAATTATTAAATATCTTTTTCAGCAAAGTGGCAGCTACAGCTCTAATTGAAAACACTATGGTAATGGGGGTGGGGTTGGGATTGGTTAAGGTTTCTGGACCTGCTGGGAAGCCTGGGGCCACATCTCACTGACCTCCCTGCTTCAGATGTTCCCATTCACAGCATTGGCACCTATTTACTGAGGTTTAGGGGATGACAAGTTTGGCACATCTTTAGAGAGGCTGAAGCACCTGGAAAGACTTTTGTGGATCAAGAAATCCATTTGCACATTACCAGACAAAGCAGAAATGTTTTTATATCTGTTGTGAAACTAAAAGAATACAGCAGTATACTAATAAGCTTCTCCATTGTAGCACTTGTAAATGTTGCCTATTAAAATATTTGATGAAGAGAAGGTTATGATATGAATAATTTCTCATTTGAAATTTTGTATTAGGAAAGTGTTTGAAAATATTGAATGCTTCCACTGATTTATTCTTCATTTTGAGCATTGCCTCTATGGATATTTCAAACTGGGACCTTAATAAGCTCATTAGAAGTTCTGTGCCTGTGGGTTAGATTTCTCAACTGTGGGATTCAGTGTAGCATGGACTAGCTAGGCTTCAATTGTCAGGATCTTTAGGTCTTTCCCCTTGGGCTACTCATATTCACCACAGAAGTCTCCCCTGCCTAGGTGGTCTTGGCCACCATGTTCTAGGAAAAGAAGTCTGAGGTCTCAACATTAGTAGGCAAACTTTCACTTAATCCACCCTTATTTTCAGTATTCTTCCCCTGCTCTCAACTGTGCCTACTGATCCCCAACTACCATTCTCTTTTTCATTTTCTCCAGAGAAGAAAACTTCAGTCTTCTGCTAGGATGGGGGTGGGGTGTGGGAGGGGATCCAGGGATCCAATTGCTTCTTGAACAGAATTTCAATCAATCCTCTTGTTTTTTAATTCCTGCCTTCACCCCCACTTCTAGATGAACTTGATGCTGCCCATTTCTGAGCCTTTTATTCTGTGATATAACTTGGATTGTATTTCAGCCTCTCCCACTGAAGTCCAGGGTTTAACTTTCTTGATTTGGTAAATCAGTTACCACTTGCCATTTGTTTTCCAGCTTCCAACATTTGTTGTCATTGTTCTGTGCCTCCAGAAGGTTTATGCCCTGAAAAAACTCCCTGTGACTGTCATTTCACTGGAGTTTGGAAAGGGAGCAGACACCAAAGCCACCATCTAGTCAGTCAACCTTTAACTGGCAGTGTGTCCCCAGTTCCTAGCATATTGGTTAGCAAAGGGTAAGTGCCCAATAAATACTTGTTGGTCAAATAAAGTATTAATTAGCATCACTGTCTTTCTCATCTTTGGTAAAGAAACCATGAGAAGCCTTTTAAATTGACATCTCCTTGGTTATGATATTTACCACATCTCAGCTTGCAGTTCACAAGCCCATCTGAATTATACATCAGGCCACATTGTACAGTGAAAAAAGTTGGAACCTAGTAGGTATAGGAACCACCAATTCATGTGACCTTGGTCATGCCACTTCTGCTCTGGAGACTTTGCCCCTTCTTCTATAAAATGGGAATAATAATAATAATACCTATTTAAAGTGCCTTGCTCAATGCCTAAAGCTTGTGAAACTTTTGTCTTTGAGATGTGTAAGGGCTCAACATCAAAGCAAAAATTCTTAGAAAATCAGTGTCTTATTAAGCTTAAAATAAGCCTTCACACTTGAATTGCAAATTGATCTCTAATTAATGCCCTTCAGTGCAAAATCTGTTTAACCTGACTTGATGCTTAGAGATAGCAAAATCTTTTTAGCTAAAAGAAGAAACTAACATTTATCAGCAAGGTTCACTATGTGCCAGGGCCCCTCCTCCACCAGGCTGGCAGATTCAGAACTCTGGGTATTATTCACAAATATTTACACTGTATCTGTCAATGCAGACTCGGTACCCAGTGACCCACTCAGTGACCCTGCCTCGCTCCTGCCCTAGGTCCACCTCAGAACTGATTTGTTGCAAAGTGCTCTGTAAAGGAGGCCAGATGCTTACCTACCTCATTCAACTTCCAGAGAAGAAACCCAGGCAGCACCCTAAGCAACCAATTCCATGTCTCCTAGGTCCACCTGGAACTCCCCCTACTTTAGCCCCCATTTCTTCCGGCCTGTGCCAGCGCATGCGGGGACCACCAGAGGTTGAAGGACCTGCCAAGCTCCACAGCGGGGCTCAGGTGAGGCCGGGGCCTAAGGTGATGGCACCTAAAGTTTCCAGCCCTGACGTCCCACGGCACTGTCTGGGCCACCACCAAGTGGCTGAGCACCGCAGTGCTTCCAAGCTGAGCTGGCGGGCGCTGGCTCCTCCCGCTCCTGCCCTGCCCTATCCCGCCTCCCTCCCTTCCGCTGCGGAGGTGGGAGGCGCGCCTGAGCCGACCAAGTTGCAACTTTAGCCAGGCTGCGGGTGGTCAGTCAGGAGGCAGCAGCTGCGATCCCGGGGCCCTGCTGAACCCTCCTGCTCCTGGCGCTAGGAGCCCTCAGTGCGAGGCGACCCAAGGCTGGAGGCACCATGTGGAGTGGCAAGGAGCTGGGAAATTTCGAGGGCGAGGCCTCGAGCACCTCCCTGATCTCGGGCACCAGCCGCTCTTCCCAGCCCACCACCGAGCCAGTGAGCAAGCACAATGGGCTGGCCGCCCTGCACAGCGCACTCCGCCGCCTCAAGTTCGCCCAAGTGGCGGGGTCCCAGGTTCTCGGTGGGAGGATAGCTGGGCACCTTCTCTTCCCGCTCTGACTTCTGGGGCACAGACTCTGCCGGCCTTGGCTGAGCATCTGCCTCGCGGGGCCAAACCCAATCTCCCGCACCTCTTCTCCCTCTCAGGGTCCCTGGGCTGCCCTCCTGCCTGTGCTGGGACTCCGCCCTGGCAGAAGCCTGCCAGACCCATCCCCGGAGCTTCAGGTCTGCACTTCCTACCTGAACACCTGTCCCGGGGCCTGCCTGTCCACCCCCACCTTCTCTAATGGAGGACTTGTTTCATTTTGGGTCTTGTGATGGTGGAGCCTGGTGTCAGGCTCATGCTTTCGCCTAGGCATAAAGGTCTTAGCAACTTGTGGCCTGTCTTTGGGTCTGCGACAACCTCCACCCTGCACACATGGTCCTTGTCTGTCTGTGCAACCACCACTGTGACTGGGTCTTGTTTCCTGCCTGGCACCTAGAAAAGTGTGGGGTACATGGTAGACACCCAACAAATATTTGTGGAATGTAGCCTAGATGCAGTGGGAGAGCCCAGTCTGCCCACAAAATCTCCAGTTTATAATATAGTTTTGATTACTCCTAATTAGCCTAAAAAGAGAATGGTCATCCTTGAACCTGCTGCCCCAGCACAGTGGCTGACACTGCCCAATTAGTAACCAGATTTAAATCACTCTAGGAGGGGAGCTGGTGTTGGAGGTAACAAGAACAGAGAAATTTCTGTTGGACTTGTCCATAGTAGAGTCATTTCTCAGGGCCTTTCATCACTGCCCCTGTCTTGTGTTTTTGTAACAGGCCTCCCAGGGCGGCTGTTATGCTATTTTGAACAGGGCATGCTCCAGCTCTGATGCCCATTAACAAAACTTCTCAGTCAGAGAAGCCATTTGCACCAAGCTGGAATGTCTGTGCATTTTGTTTCTTTCAAGCATTGGTCATCTTGTGCTTGCTTGGCTGCACAGATGAACATTCCTTAGGAATAATACAATGTACCAACACCTTGTAAATAAAGGTCTCAGTGTTTGTGACCTGAAGAATCATAGACAGTTTTATCTCTTTCCTGGGTGGAGGGCTTTTTCTGCTGATGAATAGAGAATAGTTTTGAAGGCCTCTAAGGAAGGATAAAAATGGAGCAGGTTATCCCTCAGTAGACTTTTTTTTTTTTTTTTCCGAATTAAGTTCTTTTAATAGATTGCATATATAGATGTTAGCCACACTCTTCAATCTACTCTTTAAAGAGTAGAACTTTATATCCAATTTACGTGCTTCAGATAAGATAGACTTTCTTATTTGTTACAGTATGGTCTTATATCCAAATTTCACTTGTACACTGAAAGTTTTAAGAAAAAACATAGGACACAGAGGGAGTTGCCATTTTTTTTTTTTAGCAGCAATGAAGTATCATTAACCCCTTTTTACATACCGAATTCAAGTCACTATCAAGAGGTGAGTAAACAACAAAGTCACCAGGTACAAAATTGCTAGTTCATTTTTAAATTAACTTGAAATTTCCCTTGACCCCTACCCTATTACATCCCTTCTTTTTTTATAAACAGCAAACATTTTGCTATTTTATAA
This sequence comes from Tolypeutes matacus, assembly GCA_026826555.1. NCBI lineage: Eukaryota > Metazoa > Chordata > Mammalia > Cingulata > Chlamyphoridae > Tolypeutes > Tolypeutes matacus. The sequence goes on along the minus strand of JAKSZT010053975.1, from coordinate 193,077 downwards.
TAGGCTAGCAGGCTTGTTTCAATATGAAAGTGCTAATTCATTTACAGATTTTTAATCAGTTATGTAGTGCTACAATAAATGTTCAATCTACATAGGAACAATCTTTGATGAATGAAAATGATGAAGTTTGAAAAGGCTATCAGATTACCTTATCTTATTTACATATAAAGTATAGATACCCAATGGTGAGGAAGAGACAGAAATTGGACAAATACTCATAGGTGTAAAAATTACATCTACCTTTGAGCTTATACTGTAAATGAGACATTTTAAATAGTCCTGTAGCCCATGCCTATTTTTTTCCTCAGAAAAAGAAAAGCTGCCTTCATGACATCTCCTCTTGTTTGTAAGGTTTCCACAGTGTCACTTGAAGCTTCAGTCGGGATCTTACTTTCTTCAAAAAATAAAGAAAATACCCCCCAAGTTACCCTCCCTCCCCCCACCCCCACCAAAATCCCTCTGGTTTCTTTTCCAGTGCCAGGTTGCATGATCAGGTCCCACTTCCTGGGTTTTTTTGTCCAATCTATTGATCAGTTAGTTTAGATAACATGAACCAGTTCTGGAACCACTACTAGGAGGAACACAAGCTCTTCACTACAATCACACAGCAGGAAAGAAAATGATAATTCAATTCATCCCCGGCGCTGGGCCTCCAAAATTGAAAGAACTTGGCACAACTGGAGAATTGAATTTGTATCCTCCATGCTTCTCAATCATTTTGGATTCATGGGCTGCTCTTCTTTGATCTGCCAGAGTTGCTATATCCTGTAACTGTTTTCTTTGTTCTTCATTAAGACCATGAGCCAGAGCCTGATACCATACAGGATTACGATTTTGAATAGTCTGAAATATACCTTTAAATATCTGATATTCATCAACAGGGTTATCTTCATCATCAATGATTGTAGAATAGCCTTCCAGAGCAGTCTCCTTAGCATCATCTTCTTCCCAATCATCATCTCCATCCTCACCTGCTTGTTTAGCTAGAATCTCCAAATATTCTTGTCCATCTTCATCAATATCATCTTCATCACTTCCTAGTTCTTCTGTTTCATCATCATCTTCAGCTTCATCATCATCATCACTGTCATTCTCATGTTCTGCATGGCAGGCATATGCTCTTTTTAATCCATTAAATAAAAGGATAAAAGCTGGCAAAATTTGTCCAGAAACCTGATTTAAAACTTGTGGTATTTGTTCCATATCAATTAGAGCACAGAGGCCCAGAACACACATCTTTCTATCATGAAGCCCCCAAAAACAATCAACATCATTAAGCCACTGTGTAATAAAATGATTTGTAACTGGTTCAACATTATTAGGGAAGCGAAGATTTTCTAATGTATTGAGCAGTAGATGTGGATTATAATACAAAGCTGCAATGGCAACCTGCAGGCACATTGTTCGAAGTTCACTTGTCTTAACTTCTCTTGTCAGTCTCTCTAAAGCTGCTTCCACAAATAAGGGAATGCACTGATCAATGCCACGCCCTTTGCACTGTAGAATGATGACCTCTAACAATTTTGCTGCATGACACTCTGCATCTTCTCCTGCAACTCCAGTAAGAACCTTTTTGCACATACTGTATATCATTTCAAGATACTTGGTGTCAGACAGAAGCGTGTCTGTATCCACTGTTACATAATTATGAAGCAGAGGCATCATATCTGTAAAGTAATCAAAGCCATATTGCTGAAAGACCTCAAATACAAGGGGTAATAGCTGCCACATCTGTGGAGATACTTGTTGACATGTCAAACTATGTGCTAAAGAAAAGATCTCCTCATAGAACTCTAACACATGCTGTTGTAAAACAGTACCAATGACCTGTAAGCAGATCCCCTCGAGCTTCTGGGTTATCTCTTTATGATCTTCAACTACACTAAGAAGTGTGTCAATCATATTCAGAATTCCCATAACAGTAACTGCTTTGTCATCACTTCCTTCTTCATCTGGCCCAGTTTGGATTACTTGGTTAAATGTCATCGCCAAATGTTGTGTCATTTCTACTGCAATAGGAGTAACTTCTTCACTATACTCGCAGATCATTTTCTGAATTACATTGGTAAGATCATCATTTTCTGTTTCTCTTATAATATGAAGAAGAGCTTGCATTACAGGTCTAATAAATGGTGTGATGTATTCCTTCTCTTTTTCTTGATTGCTGATCAACACCTGAAGTGCAATGGCAGCTTCCACTTTCACAGGCATTTCCCTATCATCAATCAGACATCTTCTTGTAAGTTCTAAGGCTGTTTGTAGGTTCTGGTCACTTTTGAACTTCACTTCACAAAAATAGTGAAGGACCCAGCAAGCCCTTCCTCTCATGTAGCCTAGCTCACTGCTGAAGAGAGGGAAAACATGATTCTGCAGCATGTATTCCATCTGATCTTTGTATATCTTTTTCTTCAAAAGTATTTCAGCTAAAGACCCAATCATATGCAGGGCTCCATCTTTTTTTCGAGGATCAGCATTTGCTTCTGTAAGAATCTGGTAGCAAAATCCCATAGTCTTTTGCAGTACCTCTTTCCTCTTACTACAGGCTGTAAACAAAAGTGTCTGGGCAGCAATGGTAGGAGAAATAAAATCTTCAAACACATCAAATTTCATTCTTATGTATTCATAGGGATCTTCTTGCCAAAGTTCCTCATCAGCATCTGTATAGCACATCAATGGAAAAATAACATCTTGGATAATGCCTTGTATGTGAGGCTTCAGATTCTTCCAGGTGAGAGCATGGGAAACTCCTTGATTAATATAATTTAATGTCTGTTGTAAAACTCGAGGAGCCATGTATTGCTTCTCCTTGTATTGATACAACACCTTCAATAAAACTTGCTGGACACCAACAGCAAATGCCTTCAGAAATACTTCGGCAAATTCATTATACTCCTTGGATACATTGCCAGGGCTTCCATATCTTTCAAAAAGCCTTGCTAAGATACGTAAAGCCTACTTCTTACATTTCCACCATGGTAACTCAGGCCTGTCATCTTCTTCAACTTGAAGTGTTTCATTAGGTACATCCCTGTTCACAACAGTCTTCAAAATTTCTATCCATTCTGTTAGGTTCTGTTGGTTTATCAGTTCCAGTGGTAGCGTATACTGAACAAGAGCATAGAAGATCTTGAATATTTGTTTCTGGATGAGGACAGACTGATCAGACTGATCAGAAAGAAGTTGAATAAAACGATCCTTTAGAACTGGCAGAAAATGCTGCATTGCTGCTACTAATGGACTCCATTCCTCTGGTTTCTTGTACTCATAATTTTTCTCAAGTTGATACAGGCAAAGAAGAATTCCTAGCCAACACGCACTGTTATCAGACTGAAGATAAAAGCCAATTTTGTCCACAATGGCAGTCCAGCGGCTTGGATAATCATGTTTGATGATATGATGAATGCATGTAGTAAGTTGTACTCTGATGAGCTCAGGAGAGTGGATAATGGCTTCTACAATATTTTCTCGAATACAATGTCGATCTTCTTCTGGAATAGTATAAGGAGATATATCCCCTGGTGCTGTTTCCCGATCAGGCCAATACTGTCTTATCATATTTTTCAAATAGATAACACCTGCCTGTCTCACAGGTAAATCCAGTTGTTCTGACATAGTAATCTGAAGCAGTGTTGAAACAAAATTTGGAGACTTGTGTGCTTCATTGAGCTGGTGCTCCGCGGCCTCATGCAAAGCTGGGTCCATGGTGCCCCGCAGGGCCTCGATAATGGTGTTGGTGTCCATCGCTGCGCGGACTGGGGCAAACCGGGAGCTCGGGTGTTAGTGGGCTAGGAATAGCGCCGCTCACTGCACACATGGACCCACCGCGCTCCGCAGCAGCAACCGGCGCGAAAGAAAAGAGAAGCGCCAAGGCCCTCAGTAGACTTTTTTATTATTATTATTATTATTTTTATTTTTTTTTTATTATGGGTAAAAATCAAAATTCTCACAATACATACAAACATTTGCAAAATGATATATAAATATATATGCATATATGTGTATTTGCTTACAAAAATGTTATTTATATATATATATACATATATTTTAAGAGGTGCTTAGATTACCCAAAATATTACACGGAACCCACTGGGATTCCCATGTTGCCCACCTCCCACACCTCTCACCACATCCCACACAAACATCTCCCACAGTGTGGCCCACCACCCTCAATGAACTTATACATCCTGGAGCCTTGCCACCAACCATAGACCACAGTTCACACTGTAGACCACACTCTCTCCCACTCAGTTCTTAGTGGTGTGTGCTGATTTAAAATGGCCTACATCCGTTGCCACAACAGTACTCAGTAGACTTTTAAACTGTCCTTTTGCAGTAAGCTGGAATGCTCTCAAATATGTATTGGTTTGGTAGTTAGATGTTGCTGTTTGCAAAAAGAATGGGTAGAGGGGCCCAGATGGATACTGGGACTTCAGCAAACCTGCTTTGTTTAGGTTGTGGTCTTTTAAAAGTAAGTAGAACTTGGCACTGGCAAAGCTAAATCAACTTGTCATACAATATATTGAAAGACTGCAGTTTGTACAAAATGTTATCAGTTCCTTGCTGGGAGTTTGTCACCTAAGGGTAGGGATTGAAGCCCATGGTTTTGGTTCTTGCCTTCTAGTAAGGTACTATTTTGTTGTAGAGCTTTACTTTTCATCTGGAAGAACTTTTGGGCCCAGCTCATTAAATCCTGCCTGACCCCATCGGTTGTCTAATCTCTATAAATTTTCAAAGTGAGAGATTATGTGTGGGTGAGAGAAGAGAAGGGATCTCCTGAAGTATAAGGCAAAATGCAACAGTTTTCTGTGTAATTGGCTTCAACCCTGATAAAAATCAGAAGCTTTAAGGGACATCCCCACACCCCTCCCCCAGAAAACTCCAAGAAATTGAATTCTAAATTTAAACTGGAAAAGAAAAGTTGTTATAAAAGGGTTCTAAGGTGTTAGAAAGTTCAGAATCCTATCAAGAAATACAAATATTTCTAATTCTAATCTTGTGAATTTTTTAAAGAAAAATTGTGACATTTTAAAAATTTGGGGTTTTTTAAAAAAAAGATTTTTTTGTGTGTGTGATGTGTGACCTATTATAACCTGTTGATCATTGCTATCAAAAGGTGTACCATATACCAGCAGCCTCACCAAGTTCTGAGAGCTTGTTAGAAATGCCTCACCCCAGGCCTTCTGAATCACAAGAGGTATTTTAACGAGGTTCCCCAGGTGAATCATATGCACATTAAAGTTTGAGAAGTACAGTTCTGTATGTTTTTGTGCTAAAAATCTCACATAGATGTTAGCCATCAGCTCTCAGAACCATTTAATAATCCACCTCAAGTCTGAGATTTATGTGTAAAATGAGCCTGTACAGGCTCCATCAAGGGGTTAACAGGGGTTCTTAACCTTTTTTGTTCCATGAACACCTTTGCCAGTCAGGTGAAAACCGAAGACCCCTTACTAAGTCCACACTGAGGCAGGCTAAATAGGGAATCAATAGATGAATCTTGAACCTGGCAGAAAAATTGCTGCCATTGAACATGTGTCCTTTGGTACCCCCAAGATGCCTCCTGGAAGACCATTGTGAGAAACTCCCTTTCAGAATGAGATTTCCTCTGGAAGCCAGGAGAAGCCCTGGATGTTCTCTAGAGGCCTTATCCTTGGGCCCTCTTGGCAAATTGATGGTTGGGGTAATCAATCAAAACAGCAAAAGCTGGAACTTCTCCCCTGTCATTAGCAAAGGGGTGGAATAATCAATGGTTTAAAAAGCAAGTGGGAAAGCAAACCAAGCCGTTTTTACCTTTTTCCCCTTGCTCTTGCCCTCTTCACCCCTGGTTTTGCTTTCTGCCCCTTGCTTTTGCCTTCTTGCCCCTGCCTGGAACAACATGCAAGTAAAATCTGGGCATTTGTAATCTGTAATGTGGAATTGTAGTCTGTAAATTGGCTCTCTCTATCACTTTTCAGTCCTTCCTCTCTACCTGGGACCCTTGATCTGTTATTTTCTCCCATTTCTCTTCCCTTCCTTCCTTAGTAAATTACTGGCCTAACTAACCTGGCTTGCTCTTGAAATTCATTTCTTATAGTTTAGCCAAGAACCTGGAGAAAATTTGGCAACACCACTATACTGTGTATTATTTAATAAATATATCACACCTGTACCATCATGTTCTCACAAGTATAATTTCTTAAAATTTGAATTCAAGCTCAAGGACCCATTCTTAAGAACCCTTGGATTAAAAGGATGAGATAGCATGTAAAAGTAAACACCTAGCTTCTTAAGTAATTGGTGGTTAGTAAATATTAGCTATCCCTTTAGCTAATTAAATCTGTCTCTAAAGAAATTTGGGGAAAATATCAGTCAAAATAATGAATATATAATTAAATTGAGGATGCTTTGCTCCCTAATGATTTAAAAGTTAAATTGATATTTTAAATGGGATGTTACTTGATAGTAAAATGAATCTGAAATATTGTGAAAACGAATCAGTGGAATTACATAGATTATATCCTTAGAAAGTGAAACCCATACCTGTCTCTTAGTTGGGAGAATGTCTACTATGATTATTTGCATTAAACAATAGGAATGCCTTTTTGTGGAAATGAGTAGTTTAAATTACTGATTTAAATTAACTTCTTCCTATTCATGAGTGTGAATTCTTTGAGAGCTATTTGTTTTTTAGCTCACATATATCATTTTATGAAATAGTTAATGTAAGTCTTTGGTTTGAAAAATCTAGGTTCTTATTGTTTTTTTTTTTTTTTTTCAATGAGTTTGGTTGAAAGCAAAGTTTGGCTATCAAAGGGAGGGAATACTATCATATATACTATTATATAAAGACCCTGTGAGAAGAGGACAGGTCCTGAATTGGACAACAATTTCTGAACAACAACAATAATAAGAGCAACCATCATTTAGTGTGTGCTTACTCTACTGTTGTTACTTTATGGATGAGGAAATTGCACAGAAGATGTAAGTCATTCAAGGTCACATGGATAATGGGTGGAGGAGATGGGATTTGAACCCAGGTTGTCAGGTTTAAATGTGCTCTTCAATGCCTTCTGAATGTATAATTTTGAGTTGTTTCACATAGGGGTACAGGAGGCCCTTAGCCCAAGCATGTTTCTGTGATCTTTGGGCAGGCAGCCTGGTACCCTTATGTATGAGTTTTCATACACTGAAGTGAGAGAATTATAAGGGTTTCCATTTCTCTATGGGCATGCAGTGTCCCTATGTGTGCAGCTCCTCAGTGGACAGGCCTGCCTGCTTCTGGTGAAGGAGAGGGCAGGCCTTCTCAAAAGTGCCAGGAGCAGAATCAGCATTTCAGTTTGGAAAGGGCTCTTCAGGGGTTCTTGTTGCTTCAGATCCCTTCCCTGAATGCCTCCCATGACCTTCTGATATTTCATTTATTCATGAATTTTTATAGCATAAAGTCAGGTAATATGAGATAATTTTAGGATATAGATGTTTTTTCTGCTGATCTTGAAACCTCTTAATCTCATCCTGTCAGATTCCTCAATGGTAGAATATAGATAGTAATGACTGAGCATTTTAGGAATTGTAAGGAGTAAAGGGTTAATGTTGTGTAGTGCTTTCTTAGATAATTCACAAATAGAATATTTGCATTTCCAGGTTGGGTAATGACATAGCTTTTATTTGTTGGAAATACTGTCAGTGTTTCATCTCCAGCCACACAACACAAAGGACAATGAATAAAAGACTAATTAAAGAATATGGTCAGTATATTATCTTTTATACACAACACAAAGTCCTGGAAGGGTTACTGCTGGCTGGGGAAGTGCAGGAGCTGGTTCAAGTCATGTATTTGATGGAAGGTTAGGTAAGGGGTTTCACAGCATTGGATTCTCAGATCCATCATAAAACAGTTTCTTGAAAGTCCCATGTGCCCTTAGGAAGAAAGTTCTCTTTGGTAATTGACTTTCTGATCCAGAACTTGGAATCAGGTAAACCCTAGCAGAAAAGAACAATTATAACCATTCTTCAAGTATTTATGATGATTAAAAATAGAAAAATTATCATCCAATACCTTGGAAAATGGAGTGTTTTTCAAATTGCCTCATTATACCCATGACCCATGAGGCAGTGTGGAGGGTGGTTGAGAATGTGGGCTTCCTATCTCTTACCAGCCATGAGGCTTTTGGAAAGTTGCTTGTTCAGTCCTCAAGCAGGTATCCTCACTTAGAAATTGGGAATATTAATAATACTACCTATGTCTTACAGTGCTTCAGAGAATTAAATGAGCCTATCTGCACAAATGTTAGCATAGTGTCTCACATACCAAACTATCAAAACCTGTTTAAGGGTATAGAATATCTCTAGAGTTGTGGCGGTCTCCGCAGCAGGGCCAGCCCAATTTAGGTAAGAGCCGAACAGAGTCAATCACACAGTCACTTAGCCACACAGCACACAGACATGACTCTTGAGACCAGATTTCTTCAGGCAGGTCTGTTTTATTGAGGAAGTGCACAGTCTTTTATAGGCAGGGTGGGGGTAGGGGTGCATGGCGGTGTTGGATTGGTGGACCTTGTTGCTGGGGTTGGAGGCAGATTTGAGGTTAGCGTGCCAAAGTGAGCAGCTGCCAATTCCGGGAAGACCTTTGGCTACAGATCAGGACATTATGCGTCACTCTGCGCTAACCACAGTAGCCATGTTGGCTAGGCATAGCAGTCTCTCCAACAATTCCTCCATTTTGTTTTGTTTTATAAGCAAGGCTGGTTTTGGCTTTTTGGGTAGCTGCGCCTGTCTTAGGTTGTCTCCTTAAGAGATCTTACCCGTCATTGGCTAACAGCTAAGCTTCCAGAAGCCAGGGGGCAGCAGCGCCTGTCTTAGGTTGTCTCTTTTGAGAGATCTTACCCATCATTGGCTGCCTGCTGAGTACCCATAAAGGATGACAGCGGCGTTGGGTTGGCTGTGTTTGAGCTCTTGCCCAGCTTTTTGCTGTTCATTGATCATTATGGAGGCTGACTGCGTGTGGTTAGGCATTTTGTGAGCAGGCCGTAGGTGTGCAGGTTAGACAGCAGAGGTGACCTCTGTGTCATCTTGCTCAATTGGCTGATATTGTGCTAGCTGCAGGCGGTATACTACAAAGGCAGAGATTTTTTCTATACGACTATGTATCCATTTAATGATACAGGGTGTGACCACATCGATGATAACAATTAGTATAAGGGGGCTGATAAGGGGGGCAAGCCAGGTGGTAAGTGGAGACCTTAGCCACTGTAGGAAGGGGTAGGGGTTGGTTTGTCCATGTATAATTTGATTGCGAATCTTATTGAGTTTTTTGACATTTTCTTCAACTATACTGGATTCATTGATGTAATAGCAGCACTCTTCTTGCAGGAACAGGCAGGTGCCTCCCTTTTCTGCTGTAGGGAGGTCGAGAGCTTGACAGTTCTGTAATGAAACTTGGGCAAGAGAGGTAATTTGTGCTGGTAAGGAGGAAAGGGAAATCGTGGTAGATCCAAGAACTAGTTGTAACTGTTGTTCTAGATTTTGTTTTGCAATGACACTATGACCAATAGCGCCTCCAGCTATGGCTGCTGCAGCTATGGAGGTGGAGAGGGAAGTGCCAGTTAGTACCGGGATGAAAGCAGCACATTTTTGGATGGGGTGGAGCAGATTTTGGAGCTCTCCTGGGCTATATATGGTGAGTTGGGGGGTAATAGCAACTAGTAGACAGGGCCTTTGATATGTGTTATATAAGCATTTGGTGAGGGTGGAGTTGCACCAGAAGTGAAGGTGTAGCGGAGCAGTGGCATTGTTGGTGATGGTTATATTGGTGGTTCAGCTAAGTGTATTTTTGGGGGGTGGCTGTGTGGTATTGGGAAAAAGGCAGGTAATATTGTTAGGATTTGAAATCCAGAGGGAGATGGAGAGAGGTGGTGATGAGCAAAAGACAGGGGTGGATAGATTATAGGAAGCCTGATAGGGAACATCGACTGCAGCAAGTAGTGGGTGTTGTAAGGAAGTGCAAAGGAAGCAATTAGACATGTTTATAGGACTGGCGGAGGAGTTTAATAGAGAGACAGCCGGATTAATAACTTGAGTCCATGTTGGGATCTGAAAGCTTGTTGTAGAGAGGTTTTGGGAAAGGGCTGCTGTGCTTGTGGCGATGAGTTGTTGAACCTGAGAAATGTTGCATGTATAGAAGGTTTCTAATTGTCTGGAGATGAATATGGTGCAGTGTGGGCAGGAATTGAGGTCGGTATATAGTGCACCTAGAACTCCTGCCTGCCAAATAGGATTCCAGGGATCAGAGATGCGCAGGTACAGTTGACCTTGAGTGGTGTTATAGTAAAGCAAGCATTTTTGGTCACTCGGTGGCTTGGGGTTGTAAATGCTGGCATGGCAGTTGTCAGTGTTGCCATGGACACAAGACCAATAAGGACATCCACCGTACTCCTTGTCATAGTTGTTTTGAGTACAATAACTTTGTGTTTGTTGATGCACAAAGCAGGCATAGGGATGTGAAGTAGCGTAGAATGGTGGCCTTGCTGTGAGGACTGTGAGTGAAGTAGGGTTGATAGATATGGTAATGGGAGTGTGACAACCTGCAGATGGGCAATATGCGGTGCCAATGAAGGCAGCACCAGATTTGTAGTATGAGCTGAACTGTTCTCTAACTGTAAATTTCCATTGTGATGAGGTGGCGATAACGGGCAGGAAAGATGCCCACAATATGAATGAAAGAGATAGATAGAGAAGTGACAGTGTGTGTGCCAGTGTGGGGTTACTTGCTGTGAGTAGGTTGTTGTGGTGCGGGGGCTTCATCATTGGTCCAGGCTGAGCAGGTTTCCGTGTTGGGTACTGCTGGTTTGACTAGTCGGCTCGGTATCCAGAGTGGTTGTTCTGTGTCTTCTGGAAAGATACAAGCATAGTCTCATCCCTGTGTTAGCAAGGGATGGGGTCCTTTCCACTCATTGGTTAAAGGGTCTTTCCAACAGACTAAGGGCACGGGGGTGGGGGCATTTCTTAGCCCACCCCAGTGTCGAATGGCAGGGGAACATCGATTATCATCAAAGGTGAGAAAATTTAGCATGACTAGGACTTTGTTTAGGCAATCCTGATGGGTATCCTTGGGATATTTACCGTTTAATTTTTGGATTTGTTGTTTAAGTGTGGAATGAGTGTGCTCTATAATGGCTTGACCTTGGGGGTTGTATGGGATACCAGTTTTGTGTGTGAGTTGCCAAGATGCACAGAACTGCTGAAAATTTGTTGATGAGTAACATGGGCCATTGTCTGTTTTTATTGTCCATGGTATGCCCATTTGATTAAAGGCCTGTAGACAAGTGGTTATGACATGTTTGGATTTTTCACCTGTTAAGGCGGTGGCAAAGATGAATTTGACATGGAGGAACTTGGACTTTCCAAAGACAGGGACATGTGTAACATCCATTTGCCAGATGGCGTTTGGCCGGAGGCCCTGAGGATTTACTCCTTGGGGCTGGAGGGGGCCAATTGGAAGGAGAGGTGCGCAGTGCGCATATGCACGCGTAAGATGTTTGCATTGCTGTTGGGTTAGTGAAGGGAAGAGTTGGTGTAGGGAGCAAGCGGACATGTGGAATTTGGTGTGGAGTAATCTCACTTGGTCTAACAATCAGGTCACCTTGATTGTTAGCACAGAATCGGCTACAGAGTTACCGTGTGCCAGTGGACCTGGGGGATTAGTATGGGAGCAGATGTGTTGTAGAAACAAGGGAATTTGTGATTTTCTAGTAGATATTTTACAGCAATGAGCATCTCGTCCTGTAGGGACATTTTATTTCTAAGGATGGCATGTGGCAGCACTCTTATAGTTTGTGCAGCGTAGGCACTGTCAGTGAAAATGTTTAAGGGGAGGTTTTGATGGTATAAGAAGGCTAGGAATAGAGCATAAAGCTCTCCTTGTTGTACGGATCCAGTATGTGGGTAGACAGAAATTTTATCTGGAGCATTGGATTGTTTGAGAACAACTGTGCTGTGGGTTTTATTGGCATCAGTGAATATAAGAGCTGCATGCGGGATAGGTTGGGTGGAGGGGAACGCATGCAAGGAAAGGATAAATGGAAGGAGGGTCATGGATGTTATGAGTCCGTGCTTGGGCAAGTGATTGTCTATTTGTCCCGTGAACCCAGCAAGGAAGACTTGCATATTTAAGTTATTCTGTATAAGATGATTAAGTTGTTCTTGGGCGAACGGGACTACTAAGGTGTCGGGCTCAATGCCAAATAGGCAGATAGCCATATTTTCTCCCGAGAATACAAACAGCATCGCAGTATGGGGTAATTTTTCCTAAACCGCTGAGTGCCAGGTGGACCCAGAAGAGTGGCTCATGTTGATATAACAGGCTAGTTGGGGTACCTGGGGTGTTTATAACTAGCGCGAGGAGTGGGAGATCAGGTTGGAACCATGCTAGTTCCATATTTTTCAGTTTGTTGTTAAGAAGGTTAATGCATGCACGCTCTGGCTCGCTAATGGTGTGGTAACTAGATGGATTGGGATCTCCTTCCAGAAGATTAAAGAGCGGCTTAAGTTCATGAGTGGTAATGTTTAGGTGTGGACAGAGCCAGTTGATGTCTCTGCACAGGCGCTGCAACATGTTTAATGTGCAGTGGTTTGGTAAATCAAGGTCAGGGACAGCGGGAGTAATGCTGTCGGTGATGGTGAACCCCAGGAAGGTAAAGGGTGGACAGTGCTGGAATTTGTCTGGGGAGATTGTGAGATTAAGTTGGTTAAAATTGTGCAAGAGGGACCACAGGCAATCTTGCAGGTGAATAGGATCTGAATGGGCTAGGAGTATATCATCCATGTAATGGATTACTTGACGGTATGGCAATAGAGGGTAAGTGGCCACAGACACAAATAATTGACAGATTGCAGGGCTATTTTTCATGCCTTGGGGAAGAACTGTCCACTGGTACCTTTGCTGGGGAATGGCGTTATTGGTGGCAGGGATAGAAAAAGCGAAGTATGGGCGGTCTTCCTCATGAAGAGGGATGGAGAAGAAACAGTCCTTAATATCTACAGCAATGATGGAATATCCACTAGTGATTGCTGTTGGATGGGGCAAGCCTGGTTGGGGGGAGCCAATTTTTTCCATCTGTACACTGATATTTCTTAGGTCATGGAGTAGGCGCCATTTGCCAGATTTTTTCTTAATGACGAAAACAGGCCAATTGTGGGGACTAATAGAAGGTTCAATATGGTTTAGTTGGAGCTGTTCTTGTACTAGGAGTTGTAACTGTTCTAATTTTGTTTGAAGCAATGGCCACTGTTCCATCCAAATGGGATTTGTTGTTTTCCAGTTTAATTTGATGGGTGATGGTTTTGTGACTGTGAATAGGGGCAGACGGACAGCGGCCTCTAGGATTGGGGGTGGACCACAGGATTGGAAGTTAAGACAGCGCCAACT
>JAKSZT010053975.1:147253-172178 GCA_026826555.1 Tolypeutes matacus | reverse complement strand
CCGTATAATATTTTAGGTAATCTAAGCACCTCTTAAAATATATGTATATATATATATATATAAAATAACATTTTTGTAAGCAAATACACATATATGCATATATATTTATATATCATTTTACAAATGTTTGTATGTATTGTGAGAATTTTGATTTTTACCCATAATAAAAAAAAAAAAAAAAAAGAAAAAAAGGATTGTTAGAGGGACCATATGGGTGGGGCAGAGGTGCCGGGCACGCGCACATTACGCTTTGGGGGCTCGGAGTGAATGAGTGGAGGTGGCTCCGCTATGGAGGTGGCAGCGGCGGCTGCGCTGGGCAGAAACACCGGAACTGGAGCCGGGCATGATGGCGGACTGGACGCGGTTGAGGAAGGTATGGTGGCAGAGTATGAGGAAGTAATAGAGTTAGTAGGAGGTGTCACGGGGCTAGTAGGCAAACAGACTTTAACCTCAGAGGAGGGGTAATTGGTGGTAGGTATAGGAGGGTAAAGAGGTTTAGCAGGAGGAGGTTGCTTGTAGGGGGGAGGTGGCGGTGGCGGTGGCGGTGGCGGAAGGGAGGGAGCAACGGAGGCTGTCCTTGCCTGGATAGAGGGGATTGGAGCAGACTGTTCAGTGGGGGCAACTGTAAGGCAAGCATGAATTGCTAGGAGGGCAGGGATAAGGCCTAACGGGAAGGATTTTCCCCCATGGATTTCAGCAGAGCGCACATGCTGTAGGAGCTTTGCCCAGGTGGCAGGGTCCCAGAGAGGGGCACTGGTGAGCCAGGGGTTGAAATGAAGAAGGATGTCCCAATATTCATGGACAAGCTTTTCAGAGATTTTTACATGCCTAGAAGCTAGGAGAGCATGAATGGCACAAGCCTGGGGTACGTACTCCGCGGAGGAGGTATTTCCCATGGCAGGAACAGAGGGGCAACTTACCGAGGTAGACAGCGAGCAGCATGGAGACTCACCGGGGGGCGAACACTGAAAGAGGGGGCTACCCCACGTTGGGCGCCAGTTATGGTGGTCTCCGTAGCAGGGCCAGCCCGATTTAGGTAAGAGCCGAACAGAGACAATCACACGGTCACTTAGCCACACAGCACACAGACATGACTCTGGAGACCAGGTTTCTTCGGGCAGGTCTCTTTTATTGAGGAAGTGCACAGTCTTTTATAGGCAGGGTGGGGGTAGGGGTGCATGGCGGTGTTGGATTGGAAGACCTTGTTGCTGGGGCTGGAGGCAGATTTGAGGTTAGTGCACCAAAGTGAGCAGCTGCCAATTCCGGGAAGACCTTCAGCTACAGATCAGGCCATTATGCGTCACTCTGCACTAACCGCAGTAGCCATGTTGGCTTGGCATAGCAGTCTCTCCAACATAGAGTAATGCAAGTTGAAGGAGGAACTGAAGCCAGGGTGGAAAGATTTTTCACTGTATAACATTTCCTACCTTTTGAATTTATCCAAAATGCAGATATCTTAAATCTAAAAATAACTAAAATATTAGCATGTCACTCTGTCTTAATACAAACTGGCTGAAAAGCTAATATACTGACCACATTCTTTAATTAATCTTTTATTCATTGTCCTTTCTTTGTACTTTGGGTATTCTTGGGGATGGGAGGAATGATTTAGATAATACCTCTTAAATGAAATTGAATCTGATACTTTCTTTTTCAAGAAATTTTCCTGTAAAATCCAGACATTATTCAAACTCATAGAGGAAGAATTTAGAATATAGATTACCAATGGATGAGGTGAGGGTAGGGAATATGGAGTTAAGGCTTATAATATACAGAGTTTCTATTTGTGATGATGTTAAAGTTTTGGTAATAGATGGTGGTGATTGTACAACATAGGGAACATAATAACCAGTAATGAGATATAGATTAGAATGTGATTTAAAGGAGGAGGTTTTAGGTTGTATATATGGTAAAGCAAAAAACAAAAACAAACAAACAAAAAACAGGCATTCTGACATAGCACAATATAGCAGGGATGTGCATTTTTCTTGAAGCTGATGGTAAATTTTCTTGCATTTGAAAGGACTCCCCCCATTTTATTTATTAGTTAAAATAATTGTCACACAATGCTTCCTGATATTTTTGTTTGGAAAATAAGATCATTTCATTCCCAGGGTCCCAGCTGTGTGTGCAAGAGGAGTAAAAAGAAGGTTGAGATACAGTGAGATTCAATTCACGAGCAGGTGGGACTTCAACAGACAGAAGGAAGAAGGATAGACTGGGAAAGGTGGAGAGTAAGAGAGGAAGGCAACCCTGGTCTGGGGAGTGGCTGCAGCATCACATGTTGTGGAAGGACCCAATTTAACCTTGAAAAGACTCAGTTCATAAGCTTTGACATATCTATAGTGCCATGTATCTGTCATTGCAATATCATACAGAACAATTCCAATGCCCTAAAAAATGCCCTATACAACTAAAAAACTGTACAGCACAAAGTGTGAAACATAATGTAAACTATTGACCTTGGTTAGTAGCAATATTTTAATATTTGTCCATCCATTGTAATAAATGTACCTCACTAATGTAAGATATTAAAAATAGGAAAAATTTTGTAAGAAGGTGTGGGGGTATTATAGGAATACCCTATACATTTTATTTTTATATTTCTTTTGTTTTATTTTGAAGAAAGCTTTAGATTACATAAATGTTACCTCAAAAATATAGGGAAATTGTTTTCTTGATTTCCTCCTCAGATTGCTTGTTATTGGTGTACAGAAATGCTACTGATTTTTGCATGTAGATCTTATAGGCTGCCACTTTACTGAATCCATTTATAAGCTCTAGAAGATTTGTTGTAGATTTCTCAGGATTTTCAAGGTATGGAATCATATCATCTGCAAATAGTGAAATTTTTACTTCTTCCTTTCCACTTTGGATGACTTTTATATCTTTTTCTTGCCTAAGTACTCAAGCAAGTACTTCTAACACAATGTTAAATAAAAGCAGTGAAAGTGGATATCTTTTTCTCCTTCCAGAATTTAGAGGGAAAGATTTAGGATTTCACCATTAAGTATGATGTTAGCTGTGAGTTTTTCATATATAACCTTTATCATGTCAAGGAAGTTTCCTTTTATTCTTATCTTTTGAGGTGTTTTTAACAGGAAAGGGTGCTGTATTTTGTTGAATGCTTTTTCTGCATCAATTGAGAGTATCATGTGAGGTTTCTTTTTGATCTGTTTATGTGGTATATTGCATTCATTGATTTTCTTATGTTGAACCATCCTTGCATACCAGGGATGAAACCACCATAGTCATGGTGTATAATTCATTTGATGTGTTGTTGAATATGATTAGCAAGTATTTTCTTGAGGATTTTAGCATCTAGGTTCATTAGAGAGATTTGGCTATAGTTTTCTTTTCTTGCAGCATCTTTGTGTGGCTTTGGTATTAGGGTGATGAGTTAGGAAATGTTCCCTCCTCTTCTATTTTTTGAAAGAGTTTATGTAGGACTGGTGTTAGTTCTTTCCAAAATATTTGGTAGAATTCACCTGTGATGGGACCTGGGCTCTTCTTATTTGGGAAGTTTTTGATGATTAATTCAATCTCATAGTTGTGATTGGTCTGTTGAGTTCATCAGTTTATTCTTTTGTCAATGTAGGCTGGTTGTGTGTTTCTAAGAATTTGTCCATTTCCTCTAAATTATCTGTCTTGTTGGTGTACAATTTTTCAAACCATCCTCTTATGATACTCTTTATTTATGTGGGATCAGTGGTGATATCCCCTTCCTCATTTCTTATTTTATGTATTTGCATCTTATCGCTTTTTTTCTTCGTTAACCTAGCTAAGGGTCTGTCAATTTTATTAATCTTCTTGAAGAACCAGCTTTTGGTTTTGTGCATTTTTTTCTAGTGCTTTCTCATTTTCAATTTCATTTAGCTCTGCTCTAATCTTTGTTTATTTCCTTATTTAATTTCCTTTGGGGTTGGTTTGTTGTTCTTTTTCTAATTCTTCCAGATGTGCATTTAGGTCTTTGATTTTGGCTTTTTCTTCTTTTTTTAATATAGGCATTTATGACTGAATTTCTCTCTCAACACTGCTTTTGCTGCATACCATAGGTTTTGATATGTTGTGTTGTCATTTTCATTCATTTCAAGGTAGTAATTGATTTCTTTTGTGATTTTCTCCTTGACCCACTGTTTGTCTAAGAGTGTGTTGTTTAACTTCCATATCTTTGTGCCTAATCTGCCTCTTTCCCCCTTATTGATTTCCAGCTTCATTCCATAGTTGTCAAAGAAATTCCTTTGTATAATTTCAATCTTTATGAATTCATTGAGAGTTGTTCTGTGGCTTAGCATGTACTCTATCCTGGAGAATGATCCATGTGCACTTGAGAAGAATGTGTATCCCTTTGTATTTGGATGTAATGTTCTGTATATGTCTATTAGGTACAAATTCTCTAATGTATTAATCAAGGTTTTTGTTTCTTTATTGATTCTCTAATGATATGTTCCATTTAATGGTGATATTGGGTTTACTACCAAGCACTAACTAGCAATGCAAATTGAAAAAGATCTTGACCAAAAAGGGTAAAGGGTAAAGACAAATGAGTTTATATGACTAAGAGACTTCAAAGTGTGTCAGGGGGTCATCCCAGAAGTTATGCTTATGCACATCTCAGCAGGATTCCATTGACTGCCACTGTAAATATTGCCTCCAATAGTGGGGCTACTGAGGGCTACAAAATTGTGCAGGAGAGAGTTTAAACTATAGTGTAAACCATAATCCACACTTAGTGGCAATGCTCCAAATGTAAGAAATGTATGACACTAATGAAGGATGTTGTTAATGTGTGAAAGAGTGGGAGGGGTAGGGTGTGGAGTATAAGAGAATCCCCTACATTTTTATGTAACATTTATGTAATCTAAGTATCTTTTTAAAACTTAAAATTCAATGAAGATAATTCACAAAATGATTTGAAAAATAAATGATATGCATGCTACAAAAATAAATAAATAAATAAAACTGCATCTCTGTTTAAAACAAAATAGAGAGAGGGATTCCCACAGACCTTATGCCCTCCTCTTCCCACACATTCCCCCATTAACAACATTTTTCATTAGTGTGGTATATTTGTTTCAAATGATGAACACATATTGAAGCATTGCTACTAACCATGGTGTATAGTTTACATTATAGTTTACACTTTGCATTGCAGAATTTTATAGGTTTTGACAAAATGTATAATTGTGTGCATCCATCACTGAAATATCAGGCAGGAAAATTCCAAAATCCTAAAAATGCCCCATGTTACACCTATCCTTTCCTCTTCCTCCCCTCAGAAATTCTGGTGGCCACTGCCTATATATCAATGATGCAAATTCTTCCACGGCTAGAATAATAATAAGTCTACTTTAGTCCATAGTTGCATTCCCACATTATGTTTGTTCATTCCTCAATCTTGAGGATTTGGGGATGGTGATGCCCACTCTGTTTCTGATTGAGGGGGGCTTTGATCCCATGGGGCAGATGGATTGAACCACAGTTTTGATGTAACTATTGTGTAATCTAAAACTTCTATAAAATCAAGGTTTATTATTACAAATATAAAAAATAAAATAAAAGCAAAGCATTAAAAAGAGGAAGAAAAAATCAAGATCTGGGTGCCAGGGAGCTCATTCTGCTGGGTTGCCACTGATTACAGTTCTTCTCAGTGGACAGAGCTAAGTAATATATGAATATTTATACTGTGTATGTATTTGTATGTATATAAGTATGTACATAAGGACAATTACATCTTTATTTCTGTATATATATTGACAATCACAAATCCACCCCAAGGCCAGCTATTTAATTTACAGGACCCAGTGCAAAATGAAAAGTGGGGCCCTTGTTCAAAAAGCAGGAAAAAAATGTGCTATTAATGATACTAAAATATAAAGCTTTTTCCTTTCTCAAAGAATATCTCTACTTTTCGTGTATTTTTTCTTACTACTTAATATCATTCTAAGTAAAGAAAAATTGAAAATTTAAATTATTTGCATGAATTTTACTGTTCATTACATTGTGCAGTGTCACTTAAATACAAGTATAAGAACGTTTAACTTGTATGTAGAATCACTAAATTACCCAATTCCTATTTCATAACTCTGTTTCATTGTGCATGTATTTTGTTCTTACTAGGAGAGTTGAAACTCTGTACAAAATGAACATATGTGTTTTTATTTTGCTTTTTGGTATGTACACATTTGACCAACTCTATCTTTTGTTTAGTGACGAATAATGAAAGACTGAAGGAAAGGAACTATTAGTTGCCCTATATTTCCCTTTCCTTCTGTTATCATTTTCACAAGTGTTTACAACATCACCTGCACACTGTTTCCCAGTGAGGAGGTCTATTACATTTTAACTCGTGTCCTGGGGCATGCAGGTGGCTACACACTGTGGGCTGAGTTTCTCTAGGGAGGGGGAACCAGGGCTCAGGACCCACTGGGCCCCAACACTATTATTCAACATTCTGCTAGAAGTTCTAGCTAGAGTAATTAGACAAGAAAAAGAAATAAAAGGTATTCAAATTGGAAAAGAGGAAGTAAAACTCTCAATATTCCCAGATGACATGATCCTATATTTAGAAAATCCAGAAATATCTACAACAAAGCTATTAGAGCTAAAAAAATGAGTTCAGAAAATAAGCAGGGTACAAGATCAACATGCAAAAATCAGTAGTGTTTCTTTACACTAGTAATGAGCAAGCAATCCTGTGCTGGCTGGGGCTGGGTTCCTGCATGTGTGTGACCCATCCTCAGGGTGCCAGGAAGGAGCAGAAAAGTCTGCATCACAGCCAGCCATATTTAAAAAGAAGAAATATCTCAAATCAATAACCTCACTTCACAAAATGAGGAGGTACAAAAAGAAAAGGAGACTAAACCCAAAGTTACCAGAAGGAAGGAAACAAGATTAGAGCACAAATAAAGGAAATTCAGAATAGAAAAACAATTTAGAGAATCTATCAAACTACAATTTGGTTCTTTCAAAAGATCAATTAAATTAAACCAGTAGTTACACTGTGCCCCCAATAAATAAAAAGAGAGGACACCAATAACTGAAATAAAACATGAAATTTCTGATGTTACATATGACCTCACAGAAAGCTCTAGGGGAGCGAGTGGTGAGTCCCAGTGGAGGAGAACCCATGATTTACAGGTGGTGGGTGGTCTTCTGGATGCAGATGGGTTTGCTGCCTGTGCACAGAGGCCAACCTGCTGGGGTCACCTTCCTCATAACCTTTGAAAGCTGCATTGACTCTCTGAGCTGGATGGCCTCATCTGCCAAGTGGGGAGTTCTAGGGAAGGCCTCCCAGGCTCCCATGAAGGAAAGTGGGACAAAGAGCACCCACAGGACCTTACCAAAACAGAGTCAATGAGCAGCATAACTAAGTAAGGACTTTCTTTCCTTGCATCTTCTTTTCATTGGTTGAACCAAAGAAACTTTTATTCTTTTATGGGATTATTTTTTGTGTTTTTTAAGTAAAAGTTTGTTGTTTCATTGTCCAAAATCAATGCTCAAAAGTCATGCTAACTCTGCTGCCTTTAGTAGGTTCTTTGCTGAAATGGAAATGGCCTCTGCCAGCCCTGGCTGAGGTGCTTCCTGACTACTTGGGAAGGCATGTGACATCTGTCTCACAGATACTGTAGAAATCCTGGTGAAGCAGACAGTGGCTCCTATCCAGCTGAGAGCCCATAGAAGAAGTCAGGCCAAAACCCAACTATAAATTTTAGGATGAGTGTGAGGGACACAAAGTTCAGGGAGACAGGGTGGGTAGGGCTGTGTGGATGGGGTGCTGGGGATGGGCCCCTAATCTTCCTAGGCCAGTGTGGCCAAGTGGGGCAGAGGAGAGATTCAGGGACAGAGATGAGCTGTGAAGTGCAGTCCCAGGCACACATGTGGTGCTTAACCAGAGTTCCTCAAGGCCTAGGTTCTTTGGAGGATTGACAGGATATTCTTGAGGCATCTGACACCCCCATCTTTCCTCTGGTGGCTTCCTATCAGGTGGTCTGAGGAAAGGGGGGATGCAGGTGGTGCCATGTGCATTACAGGGTGGCAGAGGCTGGTGCTGCCATGACTATTTATTTTCTTTCCTGGCAGAGCAGACTCCCAGCACCAGAGGCAATGCAGAGCTTCCTGGTGCTGCTGTGGAAGAGTAGGGGCACCTGTCTGTCATCACTGGAGCTGGTGGCCCTTGTGAAAAGACTGTGCCAGGACCTGTAGGATGACCAGAGGTCTTTCTGGAGAGTTGGCTCTTCTTGTACCTGCTGGACACCAAATATGTGGTGCTGGTGTGTGTGTGCCATGCTGGCCTAGCAGGAGCAGCAGCAGGCCACCTGGTTCCTGGAGGTGGGCCTGGGGCAGAGTGCAGGAGAAAGAGGGAGCTTGTGGCCACCCTGAAAGCAGGCAGGGGTGGCCAGCATTTGTGTGGATAATGCATCTAGGGCCCAAAGCCCCAACCTCATTTGAGACCAAATCTGATCCTTAGGGATTTGAAGCTATTGATGCCTTTATTTACTTACTTAATAATGCAATTTGCCACAAAAATAAGTGCATGGTTGACTACAGAGTGGTGATCCAGATGACATTGGTTATATGGTGTATGCCTTGCATGCCTTCCTAAAATCTTAAAATTCAGAATTCCAAAGTATATCTTGCTGTAAAGACTTCTAATGAGGGATGTAGGTCTTCTTTCCCCCTCAATTTCACTCTATAATACAATCCATGCATAATTTATGTTGAATTTACCTTCAAAATGCTCCTCAATTCTACCCAGTACATTCTTTTGCCACTCCCCACATCCACAAAGCCAACACACTGTCTACCTTACCAACCCTCACCCCACTCTCTCCTGCCCCTCAAAGGTGTTCTTCACCAAGCAACCAGAGAGATTTTTATGAGTGCAGGGGGGACCAGGACAGCTGCCTGCTTCAGTGACTCCCACACACCATGCTCCAGCCCTGTCTGCTGCCCAGACTCATCTCCCAATGGCTATGCTGGCTGCTTTTCTGTCCTAGAATACCTGGGATCATTTCCCAGCTCAGGACATTTGCATATTCTATCCCCTCTCCCAGCTACTGGTGTAGTTGGCACCTTCTGACCCTTGAGGTTCCTATGTTAATGTCACTTCCCAGAGACTGTCTGTCTCCCCTCATTACACTACAGGTCCACAAGAAGGGGCCACATTGGTTGTTCCCATCACAGATCCACATACACCCCATAAAATTCCTGGGCCAAAAGAGGGCTCAATCATTGCAAATATGCTCAAAAGTAAAAGAACAAGGTGAACAGTCATATGAAGGCCTGATCAGAATTGTAAGAACTGCAGTGAGGGCAGTGAGAGGCACCAGAGATGGCAAGGCCCATGGGAAAGGTGTCACTAGCTCAGTCCAGTGGACCAGGGAGGTCTCTCTGAAGCAATGGCCTGTGAGCTGATGCCTGAAGGTAAGATGGAGCAACCACACCAAGATTGGGAATGATTCCAGCCTGTGCATCTTAGGGCCAGTGGGGAGGTTCCTTGAAGTGTACCTGACAGTACCAGCAGGCAAGGATATGATGAATCTACAACCACAGAGGCACAGGGGTCGCTCACAGTGTGGGGACCCCACATCCATGAGGAGGCACAGCCCAGTGAGAACAGGGTTTTTCTAGTTCCCTGGAGGGAAAGCTGAGCAATTCTCAGTGTCTCTGGAAGAAAATTTGGTGTGCTCACCACAATGGTCCCAAGAACATTGGTTCATTGAGTGTTTGTGACATGAAAGGCTAGTACAGGACACTGGGAAGCCTCACCCTGGTGGATGCTGGAGTGAAGTAACTGTTAGCCAGTATGCCCACAACAATGCCATCCATTGATGCATCATTGACAGGCACAGAAGGGGGTCCCTGGTCCTGCTCAGCCCAAAGCACAGAGCCCTGAGGCCAGGCTTTATAGGGGAGGTGAAAGTCTTTCAAGATAGAAACCAGTCAAGAATTGGCAGGCCATGCTCATCTTCCTGGCCCTGTAGCTGGAGGCCCATTCCTTGCATGAAGCTGATGGAGCAATAAGCATGGTGCTGGCAGCCTAAGAGGCTGGCTGATGCTGGGCTGAGATCCAGGCTGTTGATGAGGGCCCTATCCCAGTCTACCTGCGACCCTGTTGCATATGTTCTTCCTTTTCCTTTTAATGTTATGACATCAGCATCTCTCCTGGCTTCCCATCTGGTTCACTTAGGCCAGCCCAACCTTGCTGTGTGACCCTCAGCAGGTTCACCTGACCTCCCTGTGCCTCTGCTTTCCCACCTGTAAAGTGGGACTAGTTGGAGGACCAGCCATGTGCAGTTTCTGCAGAGAATATCTGGATTAACCAAAGTCTTGAAGCCCAGTCTGAGAGATAGTGAATGTTCAATGAGTATTAATTCTGTAAATTATTAGTTACATGCTGCCTGGTACTCTTTAAATGCACTATCATTTGTTTAATTCACTTTTAAGCTCTTCCTAATTCTTTACAGTTTTTAGTGTTGTAGCAGTTCTCCTTTAGGATCACTATAATTACCGCTGCTGTTGTGTTTTAGGTTTTCAGTAATCATATTTGTGTTCCTGGTGTCAGCCACTCAGAGCCCAGCCTCTAGGCATTGCATCTCACATGCCACAGGAGGAGAGGGGAACACTGCATGACTCATGATGTGTGGGCCTCACAGCCAGTCAGGGCTGAGTCCAGATGAGAACCCAGATTCTCAAATGTGACTGGTGTCTCTTCCCAGGCACCAGATGGTGGGAGCCTCTGCCCACTGAGGGATGATGTTTGCTTCAGGCAGGACAATTATTCTGCACCAGATGCCATGACCACCTTGCATGTTGCTTGAGGGGACAGAATGGTGGGAAAGGTCAGGATGTTCACTTTCATCCTGTGTCATTTGAGTAGATCTAGGACATATGCCACTGCAACAGAGGCCATTACCACAACTATTTCCAATTACTTTTAGTTTATTTTGCATAATAAAATATGCACATGGTTAAGAGTAGATAGTATAAAAAGAGTTAAAATGAAAGGAAAAAGCCGCTGCCCCTCTGCTCCCCCCTCTAGTGCCATCTGACCTTATCTGTTACCACCAAGTGGACAGAGAACAGTGAGTTTCTTAGACTCCCCAGCTCTCCTGCACACTCAACCAATTGTAAAAATATCATTATTTTAGTTTCTTCCCTAGTTATCATTGTAGCACTGGATACATTAAAATACAGCAGTATGTTGCAGCTTCTACCTTGTGAGGAATATACCGGCATTGTAATTCATTTTATCATATAAATTCCCAATTTTCTATGGCTTTATATATATATATTTCTCTTCAACCTTTTGTTTTCCAGGAATTTCTAATTGCCTTTCTTTACTCTTACATTATCTACTTTTATCACATCCTTAATTTATTCCAGCTTTTTGTGCTCTCCTATCTGAAGGCCTTGCTGCTGGGCACCATCCTTCTGTTGCCAACTGGAGTGAAGTCTCCCTAGGCCTGGGGTAGAACCAGCCTCCTTACTGAAGAGTTCCTAATTGCTTTGCTGGGTTTGCCACACTGCATCCTGAATTGCAATCTTGTTCTTTGTCTCAGCAGTCTTTTTTTAGTTAGAGAATGTCTTCAATGAACTTTGCAGAATAAGGTGCCTGGGAGAAAAAATTCTGAGTTCTTATTTGTCCTCACAGCTGATTGACAATTTGGCAGGAACAGAATTTAGACTTGAAATTACTCTTTCCCTCAGCAACTTGAAGGTATTGAATCATTATTTTGTTGTATCCAGTGTTGGTGATGATAAATCAGATATCTCTGCTGTTTATTCCTTTGCAGATGACCTATTTTTAAAATAGATTTTAGGTTCTTTTTTATTTTTAGTCCTGGTGTTCTGAAATATCACAATAATGGTCCTGGGAGTGGGTCTTTTGAACTCCTCTTCCTGTAAAGCCTTTCAGTTTAAGGAAGGTCTCCTTTAAGCTCTGGATATTTCTTGTACTATTTCTTTGATAAATTTCTTTGATAATTCCCTTCCTCTGCATTCTCAGTCCTCTTTAGAGCACAAATATTATTTTAATATTGAAGCCCCTCAACCAATATCCTATATAGTTTCCCCTTTTTCTATTTTGCTCTCATTTTTATATTTTTATTGTTCATTTATCCTCTCTTTTTAAACATGCTTTTGGGGATATTTCTTAACCTCTGTAGTTCAACAATCCTATTGAATTATTTATTTTGACAATTGTGTTTTAAGTTCCAAAAGCTCTTTCCAGATCTAGAATTTTCCTTCTAATAGACCATATTATCATTGGGGATTAAAAATTGTCCCTCACAAAAGGCATGTTGAGGTCCCAACCCCTGACCCTGTGGGTGTGAACTCATTTGTAAATAGAAATTTTGAAGAAGGTATTAGTTAAGATTTCCCTAAACTTAATGAAGGTGGGCTTTGATCCACTATGGCTAAGTCATTATAAACAATGTAAAATGGTCACAGAAAGAGAAGCCACAGGGAGCAGCCAGAAGCTGGAGGTTAATGGAACCCAGGAAAAGAAGAATATGTTGTCATGTGCATTGTCAAGTGACAGAAAAGCCAGGGAACCCAAAGATAGCTTGCCAGAAAATACTGCACTGGGCAGGGAGTGAGCCTTCTAGCCTCTGAAACTGTGAGCCAATAAATTCTGTTGTTAAGCCCACCCACTGTAGGGTATTTGTTTTAGCAGCCAGGAAACAAGCATTACCTCCTTGTGGATGATATATTCTTTGTTCTCTGAGGATGCTAATTAGAAATTTTTTAAAAATATGCATCACTGTTTGAAAAGTTCCTCTAGAAGCTGGATTCTGACCCTAGCTTGTACAGAGAAGGACCCAGTGCCAAAAGGAGAATGTTGCTGGGGCCTTGCACATTAGGAAATGATTTTCCATGTTTTCCTGTTGGTCTTTCAACTATCCACTTTCTTTCACCATTGGAGATTTATATTTGTCTGTTCATATTTATCAGTGAGGCTGAGCTGGTGCCCATGTCTGTGAGTGGGGACAGTCATTGTGGACTTCAGGCTGGATTGAGGGGAGCTGGTCTTCATACTGGGGATCAGCAAATGTGAGAAGTGGTTCTGTTAGCTTGCCTGCTCTTGCCAGATCATTCTCACCAGGTTTGTAGTATTCACAATCCAGGGTTTCCTGCTCACACCTCAAGCACTGGAATGTGTACAGACACTTGGCACATGTTTGTTTCCTGGCTGCTAAAGCAAATACCAAGCAATGGGTTGGCTTAAAAACAAGAATTTATGGACTCACATTCTTTTACTAAGGAAAATTCCAGAATCAAGTTGTCATCAAGGTAATGCTTTCTCCCAGATGACTGTGGAATTCTGGAACTGGCTGCCAGGAATCCTTGATCCTTGCCTTTTCTGTCACATAGCAAAGCACTTACCAGCCTCTCCTGGTTTCTCTTCCAGTTTTGGTTGGCTTTCAGCTTCTGGCCACTCCCTCTGTTTTTTCCCTGTCTGTGATCTTCTCTAGAAGGTAATAGGACTAAGACCCATTTGGATTCAGCTAGTCCATACCTTAACTGACAAGCAAATCAACAGGTCCACAGGATTAAGCTTAAGAATATGTTTTTTTCTGGAGTTTATAACTCTAAACTACCACAGTGAGTTACCCTGCTCTTGCCCCACCTTGATCCCTGCCCTCTTCCCCAGTTCCATCTCAGATGCCCATCACCCATGGGCCTTCATGTGCTTCTTCAATTAGCAATAATCGCGCCTCGGATAAACCTCATTGGCTACGATACTGCCACTGCACAAAGCTTCATGTGCTTCTTGAGTCTGCAGAACTGTGGACATCTCACACCTGCTGGTCACTTCACCCCTGACCTTACACACCCTTACTGTTCTGAGCTGATGGCTATGTACTTTTCTTTCTCCTGGAAGAAGATATAACAGGTTGGCCTATGATTTTTGAAATAGAGATGGTCCAATTAACACTTAAACTGCATTTCTTTGGCCTGAGAGGGTTTATAAGTTTTTCAGAGAAGAGAAAATAAAGGAAAGCAAGTTAGAGCCTTATACCAAACGGCCACAAGCTTTCATATGATTGGCACATCCTGAAGAGCTGGCCACAGGAATTACTTGATTGCTGTGTGGATGTGAATGTGGTATAGGTTGCAGGCCCAGCCAGGCAGCTGCCATTTTGGGTTTGAGATCTGGAGACACCTTTTTTTCTTACCACATTGTAACCTCAGAGCAGAAATTAATCTAGATTTTCAACTAGCTTCTCTCCTAAGCTTCTGTCTATCCAGCATTGTTCAGACCCATGGTTGCTTGTCTTTAGGAATGAAAGATATTCTCCAAAGCATTGTATGTATAGAAAAATTTGACAAGGCAAGTTATGGTAGTGATACCTTACACCTAAGTGAAAACTAGGTAGAACCTAAGGTGCAAATGTAAAAAGCCAAAGGTAAAACCCAAATTCACAGGTAAAATGTAAAGGGCAAAGGGTGGGCAATGCAGCCACCTGAAGAGAGAGCCATAGAGGATGCCTGTGATGTCCTGAGTTATACATTCTTCATGGTTGGTGAGGGTGGGGTACAGAATCTAATGTTTAGTCACTGGGGCCAAGGGCTGGTGGGAGGTCTGGAATTTGCTCTAATCACATGGTGGCAAAGCAAAATTTGAAGCCTGTAAAATCCAACTTTGTTTTGATCTCTGGAAGCAAAGACTAACACCAGAAAGGCAGTGGAGAAGCTGGTATGACTGTGCCTTCTCAACAATGCTGAGGCCCTCATAGGGTTTGAGGCTGTTTCCTGGGGCCGGGCACCTGCCTCCATCTATGCTGCTACCTATCTCTCTTCTTTCAGGTCCTGATCATGCCTGCAGGACTTTGTGCTCCTTCTTCCCTGCAATGGGTTGTGTAATTTCTTTGTGTGCAGGATTGACTGACCCACCCTAGGTGAACACATGGAGCATGTATCTGGAGGTAGATCCAGGCCCTGCAGTGGACCAGCAGATGTGCAGGTGGGTGTTACCCAGTTACAAAAACCTCACTGAAACCCCCAGAATTCATTGTCCCCCAGAGATAATCCCTGCAGAGCCCTAGGCCTGTGATGACTCTCTACAGGCCACAGACTTGGGGAGTTATGGCTTGAGGGGCAAGTGCCCAATCCACAGACCAAGCAGGTTGGCCCTTTCCTTGTGGGTTTCTGGAAACAATAAAATCCTCCCAGTTTTTGCTTCTATAGAAAAAGAGAGCATTTTCCCCTCAATGAAAAACCCATGAAAATCTGGCATACAGTTCAACCTCATCCTGTTACCTGGTTTTCTGAGTTATCTTGGTGATCCCAAGCTCAATGGTCTCCTCTTCCTGTGATCACTCTTAGGGTCCCTGAAGCCTCCTTCTGGTATAATCTTGCCAAAGAGAGGGCTACCAGGGTTTCTAAAGAGTTACAACATCCTGATTTTACATTACAAATTGTAGTGTTAAAGGGCTGAGTAGGGTCTTGTGCATTCCAGGTGGGAATTTGCTATTGATGGTATCGGAAATGGAAAAAATATAACCAAGGCCACCTGGGTCATGTGTCATGGCAGGAGATGGGAGAGACAGAAAGGAGAGGAGCAACGAGGGCTGTGAGGGTATCAAGGTGGTCCAGCAGGGGCAGGTCCACCATCTCCTGACCTATAGTGGATGCCATGTCCTGTCATCACATCAGGTGCCAACAGGACCAGGTCCCCTGAGAGCAAGGGTCTCCCTAATGTGGAGACTCTGCAGTGTCCATGGAGGGCTGAATGCCAGAGGATATGAGAGAGGGAGACAGCAGTTCCCTAAACCACAAGTTCTGCTTGATGAAAGCAACTGCATTGTGAGAGAAACAGCACCACATGGCCTGCACTCACCCTTACCTTTGTCACCATAAGCCTTTCTGGGCCCTGGGTCTGCACAGACCCCTTCATGTGTGCATTCTGCTCCTCCATGTAGCTATTTCATCCCTCTCTCACTCCTCAGACTCCAAAGCTTCCTGCCTCACCCTCATTCCCACCTGATGACCTTGTTTCCTTCTGTTTAAAAACTGCATCTTTGAGGTGTAACTGGCCCACTGAAAACTGCTCAGTTTTACATGCTACAGTTGTTTTGGTTCAATGTAGTGACACATGTATCCTCCTATGAAGCCAAGACTAAAGTATGGAACACATCCACGCCCACCAGAGTCCCCACCTGCCCATTCACTGTATCCACTCCTTCCTCTGTCCTGATCCCTGGGGAAAACTAATGTGCTTTCTGTCACTACAGATCTGCTTGTATTTTCTAGAATTTCATGGGAATGGAATCACACAACATTTCTCCCCCCACCCCTTACATTTGGTCTGCCTTCTTTAACTTGGCATCATTATTTGGAGATCTGTGTATGTGGTGTGTATCTGACAATTGCTGAGTAAGATTCCATGGTGCAACCAGGCCACAGTTGGCTCATGCCCTCCCCTGTAGATCAGCATCTGGGTTGGCTCCAGCTTTGGGCCTTTGCAGATAAATCTGCTGCGACCTTCAGGGACAAACATAGTGTTAGTGGCACATTTGCTTTCATATGGCTTGGGAAAATGCCTAGGAATGGAAAAATGGGTTCCTGTGGCAGCTGTCAGTCCAGGCCAAGTGGCTGCACCTGTTTTCTCCCTCCTCTACCTCCCACTCACCCTGAATGGGTCTTAGCAGCCTCTTCTCTCCTGTCACACCCCAGGCAGGCTCCAGCCTTAGGACTCCACTTCCGTCCCATTTCTGCTCCCCTTCTTGAGGAGACCTGCTCTGATACCCTATTTAAAATTTCCCTGTGCATCCACCACATGCCAAACTACCCTACTCTCTTTGTGTGTAACACTCAGAAGATCTAACACACTGCTCATTGTCATCCTCCCACCAGCAACTCTGAGGGCATAGAGCTTTTTTCTGAGGTATGTTTAACTTCTGACCCTTCCTGATATGTAGGAAGCACTCACTATGGTTAAGTTTCCTAAGATTCTCTGTTAGTCCTCTTCTGAGACCCTGCCCATTTTCCAGCCCCCAGAGCTGGATCAGACATTTCCCTCCTTCCCCAGCCTTGTGTCCATGTGGTGCTGATCCAGCACCTGCCCTCTGACTGGGTAAGGCCTTCCTATCAGGCTCTGTTTGTGTCCCTCCTATAGCCTGTGTTCACTGCAGAGGAACAGAGCCCCAGGAGGGGCTGAACAAATGCCTTTGGGGTGAATGACCCAAGAAAAGGTAAATTAGTTGGAGGAGAGGACCAGGGATATGAGCAGGGAAGTCACTCTGAGCCCAGGGCTCCAGAGATGGCCGAGACCCAGGAGGGTCAGGAGATGGGCAGGGAGGGTCCTGAAGCCTGGCTGCAGAATGTGATGCTCTGTTTGGTTCCCCAGGTACATTGGCCTGATGGCCATGCCTCCAATGACACTCTCTGGGGAACATGGATGCTCTTTGAGTTTCCAGGTGCCATCTGGGCTGAGCCTTCCTCTACCACCAGGAAGCACTCCAGGAGAAATGGAGGGGCTTGGCTGGCTGTTCACAATGATAAGTTACAAAGCTTTGTCCCCAATTAAAGAATGAGGTCTCCAGGGTTCCCAGTGATGGGTCCCCTAAGTAGCTCTGAGGGCTTCTTTTGGCTACTGTCATGCTTGAATAGATCAATTAGCTATTCCCTGTAGTGTAGAAAACATTAGAAAAATGTTCACAAGATCAGAAGTCCAAGGAGGTCTGTTCCTGCTCAGTCAGCAATGGATCAGAGAATCCAGCTCCTGGGGCAAGTTCTGTGCAGTTGCATCCTTTCTAGGGAGAGCATAACATTGCAGAGCTTGTACCTTCCTACCTGTCCTGTGGTACAAAGTACAGCTCCCCACCCAGCTACCTTGGGAAGTGAGCTGTCAACTGCATCCTGTCATGTATGTGTTTGCAGGGGTTTCTTCCTTGAGTCCTGAAAGGCAAATCTGGTTGGGGATGGCTCAGGCAGGGTGGGATATGGTACATTTTCACTTCAGGTTGTACTTCATTGTCTTAGCAAACCAAATGTTCTATTTGGTTAAATTAAAGCTTAAAGTTTTCTATTCCCACTTTAATCTACTTAATTTTAGATCCTGGGCATCTCTCTGTGTCAATATTTAGAGACTGAGGCCTTTTAATCCTGGCTAGCATTTCACAACATGAGTGTGCCTTAATTGAGGAGTCTGTGCCTGAAGAACACTTAGATGGGTCTGATTTTATTAGCAATATTTGGATGATATCCCTGTCCTTTGCCCTTTGCCCTTTACCTGATTGTTTCCTTGAGATTAATTCCTAAAAGTGAAATTTGTGGGTCAGTCCTGGGAGACCCAGGGGTGGACTCAGGATCTCTGAATGTCTTGGTGATGCACCTGGTTCTCTGCTCACCTACCCACATGCTTACCTGTGTGGTCTAGGCTGGGGACTTGTCAGAGCTGAAGTTCCTGGTCCTAGGATTCAGGGATCCAGAGAAATAAGACCCTGACACTGTTCCCAGCAACCCCCAAGCTGGCCTTCAATCCTTCCTTCCTGTGGGATCATGTGTGCAGGGAGGAGGAGCTAAGGCTGGGACAGTGAGGGGAGGAGCTTCAAGCCCATGGGTGATGGTTGTGATGGGCAGACTGAGATTAGAGAAAGGCATGCAGGGAAGGGGACACAGCATTAATGCAGCATCTGCAAGGGAAGCAGGGAGAACAAGGATGGGGCATGTTTTCCAAGGGTTGGGGGGAAGACTGTGGAGCACACAGAGCCCTCAGTGCTGGTGGTGCCATCTCTGGCCCCTTGTCTCCCACTCCAGCCTTTCACAGGGTGGTTCAGGAGCTGCCAAGTCTCATCTACCTTCCTGTCACCCACCTCCACTCTGCGTACCTGGGACCTTCACTCAGGCTTACTCTTAGTCACATCCTACTTTCATTCACCAAATTTCTGCATGTCCAAGTTTTGGACATTTATATCTGTAATGATAAAGGGCACAATTCATTCATTGACACATTCTGCATTACCTAAAAGCACAATTCATGCACATTTTTTTTTAGTTTCATGGGCTGCTTAAGCAAATATCATGAAATGGGTCCTGTTAAAAAATGGAAATTGATTATCTTATGGTTTTGAAGCTAAAATAAAGTCCAAATCAAGGCATCAACAAAGTGATGTTTTCTCCCAGAAGACTGTGGCATTCTGGGTCTGGCTGCTGGTAATCCTTGGCTTGTCTGTCACATGGCAAGACTTATGATGGCACCTTCTGATCTTGCCTTTCTCTTTCAGGTCCTGTGGATGACCAGTGTCTTGCTCCCTGTGGCTTTCTTTCTGTGTCTGAATGTCCTTCCTCTTATAAAGGATTCCAATAAGAGGATGAAGACCCTTCCTGATTGAGGTAGACCAACACATTAACTGAAAAAAAAATCTCATCAAAATCTAGGTTACAATGGGTGGACATTGCTCATGTTTTACTGTTCCTGCCAGATTCTTGGTATCAGCCACAGGAATGGATTAAATTTAAGAATGTTTTCCTGGGCTACATAAAACTTTAAACCATCACACACAATTAATTTTGAAACAATCAGAAACTTTCAGAAAAGTTGCAAGTTCCAATTCAGACAGCATTTTTTTTGAGCCACTTAGAGTAAGTTATTGAACTGATACACTGTTATTCCCCTAAAATTTATATGTGCATTTCCCTCAAATAAGGAATTCTACAAACTATGTTACAACCCTAGGGATCAGGAAACCAGCACTGAAACATTACCACCATCTAATCATCAGGCCCAGTAAAGTTTAGTCCATTGTCCAAATAGTGTGCCATGATGGCAAAAGTAGCCAGCCCACTATCATATGTTGCCCTTCAGGCTGTAACAGTTCCTCAGTTTTCCCATGGCTTTCACGAGCCTGATGCTTTTGACTATTGCAGGTCAGTTATTCTGTAGAGTGTCCTACATGGGTCTGCCTGGTGTTTCTAGTTATGTGTCTTTGGAAGGAATATCACAGAAGTGGTGCCATGTCCTCCTGGCATGCTGGCAGGTGCTCCTGATTTTACTCATCCCCTTACTGATGATGTTCAACAAATCACCTGATGAGCATGGTCCACCAAGCTCCTCCACTATAAAGGTAATCTTTTCCTCTTTGTATAAGTATTTTTGTGGCAGGAGTGCTTCAAAACTATATAAATATCCTGTTTCTTGTGTAATTTTCTGTATGTATATATTTGTTTCAACTTGGACTCATGCTTTCCAATTTAATTTAATAGGTTATAGTCTATTTATATCATTATTCTAATGCTCCAGTTCTCCTTGATTTGGCCAGTGAGGACCCTAAGCTAACATCTTTGTTCTTTTGATAAATCCCCTTGATTCATTGAGCCCTTCTCTACTTTCTAGCAATAAAATGCTGGAAGCTCATATTTTACTTTTCCTGCCACAACCTTGGTATTGGCCATTTCTCCAAGGAGCTCTGGTTCCTTTCAGTGAAGAATTGAAACCAGACACCAAGATCTGGGTGTTGTGTGTGCTCCTTGCTGCTAGTGGTGATGGATCTTAGGTCTTCCTCCTCTGAGGTGGCCCCTGGAGCTGAGGCAGCCTGAAGGAGCATTTTGGGGAGCCTGGGTCTGGCTGGGATGCCGAAGCCTCTGGCCTGTGTGAGGGTGTACTTGAGATGGTATTACCAGGAATGAACATGGTGACCTCAGGAGGGGAGTGCCATGAAGTTCTCTTTTATACTTTTTATTTTGAAATACTTTCAATCTTATGTGGTATTTGCAAAAATAATAGAAAAACCATGCAGAGAACCACAACACACTCCACAAGTAGTTACCCAGATCTACAAATTTTTAATATTTTGCCATATTTGCCACATAATTTTGTCTAAGTATCTATTTTCCAAACATTTGAGAGTAGGTTATATACATGTCCAGATGGTTTTGGCCACTTGAAGGCCTGAAGCAGAGTTGGCAGTTTGGGGATCTGTGTGTGAGTGTGTGTGAGTGCATGTGTCTACCTGTGGGGAGGGAATGAATGTACTGAGCCTCGACCTCATGTCAGTGTGAAATGTTTCCTCTGAGCTGCACAATCCCTCTTGCTAACCCCACCTAATACTACCAACACTTACCCAATCCCAAGCAAAAGCCAAATTCATGCACATACTTTATACACACTTTAACAAAACAAAACAAAATCATAACAAAACAAAACAAAATCATAGCAAAGTCACACAACAACACCAGAAAAAGAGAAACTGGGCCTAATTTCAGAAAAAGTCTCCATTCTTAGAGACAACTTTTAAAAAGCAAGATCATGAAAAGCAAAGCACAAGCCTTCTTGTGAACACATGTTAGGCTTACAGATATGTCTGATGTTCTATAAAAGATTGTGTGCTCTTGAAGCTGAGGAGCCATGATATGGAAGAGATTGTTCACTCTTCAAACTCCTCACCAGCCCTTACACTCAGGTGAACATCTCACCTAATCATAGTCATTATCAGTGACAGGAACTTAATATGTGTACAATACTAACTAAACTATAGCCCTTTCTGGAAATTCAGCAATTTTTCCATGAATGCCCACTTCTGATCCAGTACAATCTGTTATTTCATAGAATCTACTCCAGCCTTTATCATTTCCTCCAACTTTCCTACCTTTCAAGATCTTGATTGTGATTCTATTTTGGGACTCTTAGATAGAAAATCTCCAGATTAAACTATTTGAAAATTCCTTCTTACCATTCAATTCATTCTTTACTCATCAACATAGTTTTTAATTAGATATATGCTGTTTTCATATACTTTTCTGTATACAAAATGAATTCTTGCATCAAAGACAGTTCCTCCTGCTAAAGGAGTTCCATGCCATAAGCAGCATCCATTCTTAGCTACTCTTGGCCTTTCCATTCGTGTTGTCTATTAATTTCACCTGTAAAATGACATTTCTCTTTTTTATTCTTGAAGGATCTCGTGTTATAGGTCTGGTGTTTTTTCTCTCCCTAACAACATTTTCTCTGCCAGTTTTTACAGTTTTTAATGGAGAAGATGATCCTCAGTGTAACTGTTGCTCCTTTGCATGCCATCTTTTTTCTTTTTTTTTTTTGGCTACAACGTTTTAAGTTCAGTCTTTGGCCTTCTGCTGATTTCCTCTTCTCATTCCAGTGATTTTTTTTATCCTCATAGAGCACAAAGTGCTCCTTGAAATGTGTATTGAGATCATGTTAAGTTTTGGAATCTCCAAATATTGCCTCTTATAACTTCTCTTTCTCCTTTCCTTACAGTATCACGATTCCACATATGTTCAACTGAGTTACTGTACACTTTATGCTTTTACTTGCTCTTCACCCATTTCTGTTCTGTTCTGTTCTCCTCATGCTTTCTTGTAGTTAAATTTCTATATTCCTGTCTGACAGTTCTCTCCACAGCCATGTCTCATATACTTTTCTGCCCATCAATAGAGTTCTTTCTCTACTAGTTTTAATTTAATTTTAAATGAGCCAAATGGAATTTACAAATTCCATTTGGCTCATTTCCTTACTATAAAGGTCTCTGCTAAAAGGGAAAGCTTCACATTTATGTCATTAACATATTAATTAAAATTATTTTGGGATCCAATGAGTAACTTTTTTAGTATAATTTGTTTTGTTAGAGAATTTGGAGGTTTACAGAAATTCATGCAGAAAATACAGAGTTCCCAAATACATCCTTATTATTAGAACCTTTCATTAGTGTGGTACCTTGGTTACAATTGATGAATGAATATTAGTATAATTGTACCACTAGCTAGGGCACATAATTTACATTGGTGTTCACTCTTTCTGTCATACAGTCTTGTGCTTTTTAAAAAAAATTATTGCACTAACATATATATATGTTACCTAAAATTTCCCATTAATCGTATTCCAATAATAGCTCATTGCTGTTAATTTTGTTCAGAATATTGTACTGCCATCACCACCATCCATTAATAAAACTTTTCCATCCCCCAGAACAGGAATTCTATACCAATGAAGCATTAACTCTGTATTCCCTACCCCTATCCAGCCCCTGTTAAACTGTATTCTAGTTTCTGACTCTATGAATTTGCTTATTCTAATGAATTCATACCAGTAAGATATGATATACAATATTTGTCCTTTTGTGTCTGGCTTATTTCACTCATCATGATGTTATCATGGTTGCTCCATAGAGCCACATGTATTAGAACTGCCTTCCTTTTTATGATGAATAATATTCCATCACATGTATATACCACATTTGGTTTATCCATTTGACTCCTCATGAACATTGTGCTGCTTCTATGTTTTGGTAAATGTGACTAATGTCACCATAAACATCATTGTACAAACATCTGTTCAAGTCCCTGCTTTCAGTTCTTTGGTATATTCCTAAAAGTGGGATACCTGGGTCATGTGGTAATTTTATATGGTAATTGTAACTTTCTGAGGAACAGCCAAACTGTCTTCCAGTCTGGTCCTTTATATATCTTTTTTGGAGAAATATTTATTGAAGTCTTTAGTCCATTTTTTAATTGGGTTGTTTGCCTTTTTGTTGAGTTGTAGTATTTTAAAAAAATATTCTGGATATTAAACCCTTATTGGATATGTGGTTTCCAAATATTTTCTCCCATTATATAGGGTGTTCTTTTTACTTTCATGATGTACAAAATTTTTAAAATTTGATGAAATCTCATTTGGTTAGGTTTTCATTATTGCTCATGTTTTTGATGTAAAATCCAGGAAACCATTGCCTAACACAAGGTCCAGAAGATGCTTCCCTGTATTTTTCTTCCAGGAATTTTTCAGTTTTTGTTCTCATGATTAGGTCTTTGATCCATTTGGAGTTGATGCTTGTGAGGGTTGATTTATGATGTCACAATTTTATTCCATTGGTCTATATGTCTGTCTTTTTGACAATTACATGCTGTTTTCATTACTGTGTCTTATAATATTTTTTAATTTTTTAAAAATTTGTTGTAATAAGTTTTAAAATAGGGATGTGTTAGGCCTACAACTTCATTCTTCTTTTCCAAGATGACTTTACCAAGTCAAGACCTCTTACCCTTCCATTTAAAATTTTCATTCTTTTTTTCAAGATGGTTTTGGCTGTCTGGGACCCCATATACTTGCATATAAATTTGATGATTGGCTTTTCCATATCTGCAAAGAAGACTGTTAGAATTTTGATTAGAATTGTATTGAATGTCTAAATTGCTATAGGTAGAATTGACACCTTAACAACATTTGTCTTCCAATTCATGAACATGGGATATCTATCCATTTATTTAGATATTTTCTGATTTTTTTGGCAAATTTTTTAGTTTTCTGTGTACAAGTCCTTTAGATCCTTTGTTAAATTTTGTCCTCGATATTTTGTTCTTGTAATTGGAAGATTTTTCTTGATTTCCTCTTCTGATTATTTATTACTAGTATATATAAGCAATACTGAATTTTGGGTGTTGATCTTGTACCCCACCAATTTACTGAATTTGTTTATTGGCTCTAGTAGCTTTGTTGTAGCTGTTCAAGGACTATCTATATATATATAGAATTATATCATCTGTAAATGGTGAAAGTTTTACTTCCTATTCAATTTAGATGACTTTATTTATTTTTCTTGCTTAACTGCTCTGGCTAGAGTTTCCAGTAATGTTGAATAACAGTGGTGACAGTAGGCATCCTTGTCTTCTTCCAGATCTTAGAGGGAAAGCTGTCAGTCTTTCACTGTTGAGTATGAAGTTAGCTGTGGGTTTTTCATGTATGACCTTTATTATGTTGTGGAAGTTTCTTTCTATTCCTATTTTTCTTAGTGTTTTATTCAAGAAAGGATGCTGGTTTTCATCAAATACTTTTTCTGCACCAATGGAGAAGATTATGTGTTTTTTCCCTTTTGTTTTGTTGATATGGTGTGTTGCCGCTTTGTTTCCGGGCCTGAGGGTGATCAGCCCTGCTGCAGCCCGGGGAGCGACACGAGCTAGTTGT
>JAKSZT010053975.1:102378-142121 GCA_026826555.1 Tolypeutes matacus | reverse complement strand
TTCCTTCCTTCCTTCCTTCCTTCCTTCCTTCCTTCCTTCCTTCTTTCTCTCTCTCTCTCTCTCTCTCCCCCTCTCTTCCTCTCTTCCTCTCTTCCTTTCTTTCCTTTCTTTCTTTTCTTTCCTTTCTTCTTTCTTTCTGACTATAAGTTCCCAATTTCCCCCCAGCTCCCAAATCTTTGGACCACCTGCTTTCACTCAATGTTGTCCAATTCATGATTCTTTGTTCCCTGAATAAAACACTCTTCTATTTGCAGGAGCAGTTCTTTTGGCAAACTTCAAAGGAACATTTTAATAAGGAAGAAAGATTGAAGCACAATCACTTCTGCTTCCTTCTTAAGAATAAAAAAACACTCAAAAAAATTGAAATGAAAGATCATAGTGATAAGGGAAGTGCTGGGACCCTAACTCCCCTCAGCAGAAACCCACAGCTTTAGGAAAATAAACTCTCCTCAGTCCCTTTTCTCTCCTCCTCCCTTTTCTCCATGGAATCCACATCCTTAGGAAGATAAGCACTCCCCACCTGCCCCTTTCATCTGGAATTTACAACTCTAAACAGATAATGACTCTTTTCCTTCCTAATAGCCCTGTGCTTTAGGAAGATAAGCTAACCTCCCTCCTTTTGCTCTTGTAACCCTGCCTGACCGCTTGCTTAGGAATTTGCCCGCTTAGATTTCCACTTAGAGTTCCTATATAACCTTACAAAAATTAAGACATGGGGCTCAGGTTGTTTTTGGAGACTTGACTCTCCTCTGGGCCCACATGTAATAAAACTTTGTTCATCAGCTCCCCACCCCCAGAGTGCCGCTTGCATTTTTTTTTAATTTATTTATTTTTTATTGTGGGTAAAAATAAAAATTTTCACAATACATACCAATATTTGTAAAATGATATATAAATATATATGCATATATATGCATTTGCTTACAAAAATGTTATGTATATATAAATATATTTTAAGAGGTGCTTAGATTACCTAAAATATTACACGGAACCCACTGGGATTCCCATGTTGCCCACCTCCCACACCTCCCACCACATCCCACACAAACATCTCCCACAAGTGTGGCCCACCACCCTCAATGGACTTACACATCCTGAGGCCTTGCCACCAACCATAGACCACAGTTCACATCATAGACCACACTCTCCCCCGCACAGTTCTGAGTGGTGCGTGCTGATTTAAAATGGCTTACATCCATTGCCACAATGGTACTCGGGACAACCTCCAAATCCCAAAGAAGCCCGTGTATTTCAACTCCGCTTGCATTTTTCATTCCATCTGCTGCAACATTTGGTTCCCTGACCAGGAAAACCCAATTGAGCAGACACGTTGTGCCTCCAGCTTGGGGCTGATGGGCATGGCCAATGGCAATCTCCAAGCAAACAGGGTGGGCACCATCCATCCTCTTGACGGGACCTCCTTCTGAGGTGGTCCCACTGGCTGTGTCCAAACACTCTGGCCTGACTCAGTGGGGAGGCAGACTGAACAGTGCCAGAAGACTCCAGAAAGGTAAGGCCCCGGGTGCCAAGTCCTCAGTCAGGCCCATCTCCAGATGGAAGAGAAGAATGATCACCTCCTGAAATCTTGAGTACCAAAATTCCAGAATGGGCAATCCCTGTGGGAAGGACTGCATAACCTCTGTGTGACTGTGTGAGTGAGTGAGGATGGCAGAGGCTTGCATCTGCCATACCAGTCTGTGACTCCACTGCCCATGCTACAGAGCCTGTGTGGGACCTAACCTGTTTTCTGCAGCTATGTCATACGGCATAATGGCTCACCCAAACTTTGCCTGGGGGCCTTAGCTAAAACAAGCCAAATTTCTCACGATAGACATGGACAGGTGGGCATCAGAGTGGCCTCAAAAGAGGCAACCCCTTCCTTTGTCTGTCTCATGCCACCAACTCAGGGTGTGGATTTAACACTGTTAATCCCTGTGGGAGGGTCTGTATTTAACACTGTTAATCCCTGTGGGAGGGTCTGCATAACCTCTGAGTGACTGTGTGAGTGAGTGAGGATGGCAGAGGCTTGTATCTGCCATACCACTCTGTGACTCCACTGCCTATGCTGTGGAGCCTGTATGAGCCCTAACCTGTTTTCTGTGGCTATGTCATATGGCATAATGGCTCACCTAACTTTGCCTGGGCACCTTAGCCAAGACGAGCTGAAGTTTTCATGAGAGATGTGGACAGGCAGGCATCTGAGTGGCCTTGAAAGAGGTGACCCTTTCCCTTGTCTGGCTTGTGCCACTGATGCAGGGTGTGGGCTCATCACAGTCAAAACCTACAATCTTAAACTGCATGCTCAAGAATTTCAAGAAAGCTTTTTCTTGGGATTATGGCATATGGATGAACCCCAGCTCCATCCAAACCTTATGTGAAGTAGAGTGGCCCTCTTTTAATGTTGGCTGGTCCTTGGAAGGGACCCTGGATATAGCCAGAGTCCATGCAGTATGGCTGGTTGTCACAGGAACTCCTGGCCACCCTGATCAGTTTCCCTACATCAACTCTTGGTTAGAGATAGCCCAGACTCTACCCCCTTGGGTTTGATTGTGCATTGGAAAAAAGGGACAGAGCAGGGTCTTGGTTGCACAGGAAATGGGCTCCAAAAGACAGTCATTCATCAAGGGTCCTTGGAGGAAGACCCACCAACCCCACTACCACTGCCATATGATATGGCCACTCTAGCCTCTCCTCCTAGCTCAAGAGTGCAGGCAGATGTCCCAGAAACACCCCCACCTTGGGTCTCTCCTCTTAGCCTAGGAGTGCAGGCAGATCTCCCAAAAATACCACCACCTTTGGTCCCTCCAGGAATATCAACCCCCTCTGAGGAAAGCCCTGGAACTCCAATAACAAGGAGGCTCCAGTTGGCACAACCCACATTACAGATGCCCCTCTGTGAAACACAGGGTCCAGCCCAGATCAGCAAGGATGGGACCATCTGACCCAGGCAGCCTGAATTATACTATCGGCCCTTCATAACTACAGACCTCTTAAACTGGAAGCACCACACCCCCTCCTACTCAGAAAAGCCCCAGGTCCTATTAATCTCATGGAATCTATTTTCCAAACCCATCGTCCTACTTGGGATGATTGCTGCCAAATCCTCCTGACTTTGTTTAATACGGAGGAAAGACAACAAGTTCTGATGAAAGCCCAAAAGTGGCTGCAGGAGCAGGACCCTACTGGCATCTTAAACCCAGAAGATTGGGCATGAGAGGTGGCATCAGAAGCCCAACTGAACTAGGACTTCAACACTGATCAGGGATGGGCTGCAATCCAGCAATATCAGGAAGCACTCCTCTGAGGGGTCTGAGAAGGGGCAAAATGACCCACAAACATGACAAAGACAACTTTAGTTACTCAAAAGCCCAATGAATCTTCGGGAGATTTCTATGAATGACTTTGTGAGGTCTTCAGAATCTACACCCCTTTTGATCCAGAAGCTCTGGAAAACCAGAGGATGGTGAATGCTGCCTTTATTGCACAGGCAGCAATGGACATTAAAAGAAAGTTCCAAAAATTAGAAGCGTTCACAGGGATGTACATCTCTCAACTCCTGGAAGTTGCCAACAAAGTATTCATCAATCATGATGAAGCCGCCAAATGAGAAGCCAAGAAGCGAGTAAAACATCAAGCCTCCCTACTGGCAGCAGCCTTGGGAAACTCTGATCCCGCCAGATGAGAAGGGCCACCTCAAAAGGTAGGACAAGCACCAGAAGGGTGCCTCTAGCCAGAGACCAATGTGCCTACTGCAAAGAAAGTTGACACTAGAAAAATGAGTGCCCCCAAAAGACTCAGGCACATAGAAGGAACATCCCTAAAGGGAAATACCAACCTGAGCCCCAAGACCATCTGATCGGGCTGGTAGGGCTCAACCCTGAATAGGGGTGACCGGGCTCACTAGAACTTGGCCCCCATGAGTCCATGGTCAAACTACAAGTCAGGGGTCAGTCAATGATTTTCATGGTGGACACTGGCACTGAATATTCTGTGGTCCCAACCCCCATCACCCCCTTTAGCAGAAAAACTGCTAATATCATAGGAGCGACTGGGGACCAGTCAAGCCAGCAACCTTTTTGCCAGTCAAGAACTTGCCAGCTTGGTGGCCATGAAGTGACTCATGAATTTCTGTACCTGCCTGAATGTCCAGTTCCCCTGCTTGGTAGGGACCTCTTAACCAAACTGGGAGTCCAGATTACATTCAAACCTGAAGGACCAGCAAGCTTAAGCCTCAGAACCAGCCTCACTCTCCTTGTCACCATACGCCAAAGTGAAGAATGGAGACTTCATGTGGAAGAAAGTTCA
This sequence comes from Tolypeutes matacus, assembly GCA_026826555.1. NCBI lineage: Eukaryota > Metazoa > Chordata > Mammalia > Cingulata > Chlamyphoridae > Tolypeutes > Tolypeutes matacus. Next base: position 137,816 of record JAKSZT010053975.1, on the reverse strand, counting down.
GGTCAGAATCTGGAAAATCTGGAAATTTCCCCCTGGGTTTGGGTGGGAAAAAACCCACTGGGAATGGCATGGAACCATTCACCCATCATCATTGACCTGAAGCCTGGAGCAGCCCCGGTCTGACAGAGGCAGTATCTGATCCCCTGTGAAGTGCAATTGGGCATGGTCAAACACATAGATTGCCTGAGAAAAGAGGAAATCCTAATCAAGTGTCAGTCACCCTGGAACACCCCATTATTACCAGTAAAAAAGCCAGAGGGGAATGCATATTGACCAGTGCAGGATTTACAAGCCATTAGTAACACCTCTGTCACTTTACATCAGATTGTTCCCAACCCATACACTTTGCTAGGATGGCTGCCAACTGAAGCTGCCTGGTTCACTTGCCTGGACTTGAAAGATGCCTTCTGTCTGTGGCTGACCCCCCTGAACCAGCCTCTGTTTGCCTTTGAATGGGAAGATCCCAAAACCCAGCAGAAAACTCAGCTAACCTGGACATGGCTCCTGCAAGGCTTCAAAAAAATCCCCTACTCTTTTCAGGGAAGCCTTGGCAGCAGATCTGGCCACCTACCCCCAGGAAGACTACAGTGGTGTCCTCTTGCAATATGTAGATGACCACCTACTTGCCAGTGAGATGGAAAAGGACTGCTGGAGAGGGACCCAGACTCTCCTACAACTTCTAATACAGACTGGGTCAAAGTGTCTTGGAGAAAGGCCCAGATCTGTAAACAGCAGGTCAAGTACCTAGGGTTCAGCACCAAACAAGGGCACTGGGCACTTGGACCCAAATGAAAGAAAGTGATCTGCACCATCCCTACCCACACCACAAAAAGAAAACTTTGTGAGTTCCTCAGGGCTCCAGGGTTCTGCCGCATCTGGATTCCCGGGTTTGCAGTCATGGCCAAACCCCTTTACAAAGTTTTGGTGGGTCCAGTAAAAGAGCTTCTTGCCTGGGGAGAAGCTCAACAGGGGGCCTTTGAAAACATCAAAAGACAACTTGGCCAAGCCCCTGCCTTGGGGCTCCCAGATGTAACTTGAAACTTTAACCTGTTCATGCATGAAAAGAAGAAAGTAGCATTGGGGGTTCTTACACAAACAATCGGCCCCTGGCAAAGACCCATCACTTACCTCTCCAAGCAGCTGTACTCTGTGGCTGCAGGGTGGCCACCCTGCCTGAAAGCCCTGGCAGCAACCATAACCCTCATCAAATAAGCCAACAAATTAACTCTCAGACAGGCAATTCATGTTATGCTGCCACATGCAGTCACTGCCCTAATGAACTCACACAGGCATCAGTGGATATCAAATACCCGGCTCGCACATTTACTCTGTGAAAACCCCAGAGTGACAATAGAAAGTGTGCAGTCTAAACCCTGCCACCTTTATGCCAGATGAGGAAGGGTCTCCTGAGTATGACAGCATTGAAGTGACTGAGGAAGTTTACTCCAGTCATCCTGACTTCCAAGACAAAACCGCTCCCTTCCCAAGATCAGACGCTATTGACAGATGGGAGCAGTCTTGTTAAAAATAGGGAAAAGCTTGCTGGATATGCAGTCACCACTACTGAACAGGTGGTGGAAGCGGCATCTCTACCACGGGGATGGTCTGTGCAACAAGCAGAACTCTGGGCACTGGTCAGAACCCTGCAGCTAGGTGCCGGGCAAGTGCTAAACATTTACACTGACTCTAAGTATGCATTTTCTACCATTTCATATAAAGAAAGAAGTCTCCTAACCACAGGGGGAAAGGAAATTTAAAAAAAAGAAGAAATCCTCCAACTGTTAGAAGCAATCTGGAAACCAGACAAAGACACTATCATCCACTGCCAGGGACATCAGAAAGGAATGGATATGGTCACTCAAGGTAACAGGCTAGCCAAAAAAGCAGCTCGGCAAGAAGCTGAAGGAACCCACAGAATACAAGTCCCAGAATTCACACTGCAGCTGTCCCTCTTAGGACAAGAGACTAATAAGCTATACCCATAAAGAACAGGAATGGGCTAAGAGAGAAGGGGGAAGCTGCACCCCTGAAGGAACTTGGTTGCCCCCGGCTGACCGGATTTTTATCCCAAAAGGAGCCACTTATGCCCTCATCCAGTGATACCACCAACTCATCCACCTATGGAAAATTGTGCTAGAAGTCTTGCTCGGGAGATACTACTATATAGCCCAGCTAGCTTCTTTCTGTGCCACCATCAGCAGCTAGTGCCAATTTTGTGCCAAAAACAACCCTTTGCAGGGCCCTCATGCTCCAGCAGCTGTCCATCACATGGGGACAGCCCCCTAGGAAGATGTCACAGTAGACTTCATGGAAATGAAACCAAGTCAGGGATACAAATATCTGTTGGTGATGATATGCACCTTTTCAGATTGGGTCAAAGCTTTCCCCACTCATACCGAAAAGGTGAGAGAAGTGACTAAGGCTTTACTTAGAGAAATCATTCCATGACATGGGCTGTCACTGTCTATTGGAAGTGACAATGGCCTGGCCTTCATGGCTTCCATAGTCCAAGAGCTAGCAAAAATGTAAGGAATCAAGTGGGAACTCCATACCACTTACAGGCCCCAGAGTTCAGGGGAAGTTGAACACATGAATCAAACCCTCAAAGCCACCCTAGCCAAATTATGCCAAGAAACTGGTCACCCCTGGGTAGACTTACTCCCTTGACCCTTCTCTGAGTTAGGTGTACCCCAGGACCCACAGGCTCTTCACCCTTTGAAATTCTATTCGGGCAGCTACCCCCAATTATCCAGGCTTTCAAAGGAAATCTCAAACTTCGGGGGGAGGCTAGCCAAGATTCCATTCTCCAGCAGCTGGGGAAAACTCTAGCTGAAATATATAAAACTGTCTTGTCTCAGAATCTCATCCCCCTGGGACACCCAGTGTACCCCCACTGGCCAGGGGACCTAGTCTGGGTCAAAGACGGGAAAAAAGAATGCCTTCACCTTTCCTGGACAGGTCCACATACTGTGATTCTTGTAACTCCTGCTGCTCTTAAAGTTGCAGGCATCATCCCTTTGGTCCATCATTCCAGGGTCAAGAAGGTACACCCCAATAAAGAGCAGGACAGCTGGACAACCCAATCCATACCCAGCCATCCCTTGAAAGTGCGATTCACCTGGGATTCCTGAGCACTGATCTCATCAAACACCTGCTGAATAGACCCCTGCTCCTGGTGGATCTGGTGCTTATGTGGCCTGCTCGCCTTGATATTTGGAGTTGGACTCACTGCTGTGGCCCCTGCAGACTGGACTATTGTGAATAGAGTCCTAATTGCAATTGCTTACTGGTGTACAATAGTATGCTTCTATGCCTTGACTTGCTTGTCCTTTCCTTCTTGCCCCCTCCCTAGGAGCCAATACCTGCCCCCAAAATCTATGGCAGCTGCAAGTTAGTCAAAGCTGGGACAAGCAATCCATGCTGAATGCTTCAGTCCCATTCTCAGCAGGTGCAACTTCAGCCTCTGTAATATTTGATGCTTGCAGGGCAATCCAAGATCACACTCCTTACACCTTGCTAGTTGCCCCATACCCCCTCACCCCTATACCTGCTCCCAGGAGAGGGTGTTGGGGTCACAACTATTGGAATTAAGACAAATACCTGTGCTGAGACCCCCAAAAGAGCAGAGGATTCTGCCACTCTTGGAGCTTGCTGGCAGGTGCCACCGCTCCCTGGAAGGGGGTCCCCCCAACTTCTCCATATCTCCTACAGAAAATCCCTAGCCTGGCAGGGTGTGGTATAGAAACCTGTGACCCCATAAAACCCACCTTATTAAACATAACCACTGTATCATAAAATACCCTTTTAAAGGCCCAAACAGGACTAAAACTAGGAATTGGAATATATGACCCATCAGGGCTGGACCCAGGGGACCTCATACTGGTCCAACTGATCCCAGGAACCCAATCCCCAGAAAAAACCCTAATGAAAAATATCATTAATGCTGCCCAGACACTAAAAGCCAAAGTTAGAACAGTCCTGTACAATGTCCTTTTGAACCAGGTTTGAAATTTCCACCAATTCCTAAATGAAGCTTGGCCCAACATAGCTGCATCCTGCTGGCTATGCACTTCCTTAAGTCTAACCATCTTCCCCATACCTGTCCCATGGAATGTAACCCTCCTGACCCTTGGCAGCTCTGCAATGGGAACCAGGCCCCTCCCAGTCTGCATAACTGAACCCCCAGGAAAACTGGCTAAGTGTAAAACATAACTAAGAGGTCTCTTTCAACCATCCTCCCTCTTGGAAGGGCCAACTGTACTACCCCCTGCCGACTCAATGAGCCTGACCAATGTGTCACAAACTCCACCATCTGAGTCTGTGGCACCAATGCCTACCAGTGCCTAACAGGGCATGTGCTACCTGGCTTGGCCAGTACCATCATTCTCAGAGTATGGAGATGATTTGCCTGGAGAACTCTCCAAAGCCAAACAAGTAATACAGGCAATTCCAATACTCTTAGGACTAGGAGTAGTCAGGAGCACAACAGTAGCAGGGCCTCACTTGCAGTTGGTCTGGAGGGCTTACAAACACTAGCATGGGAAACATCAAATGACCTCAAAGAAATATTGGGGGCTCTCAACGGGTTGCAAGACCAGATAGACTCATTGGCAGAAGTGGTTTTACAAAACAGTGAGGATTAGACTTGCTCACCGCAGGTTCAGGGGGAATCTGCCAGGTCCTGGGGTAAGAATGTTGTTTCTATGCAAACTCCTCAGGTATAGTTAGGGACAAGGTGGCCCTACTGAAGGAATGAGCCAAAGACCACTTAAGCCATGTATACCAGGCAGCTGCCAATGGGAACTACTCCTTTCCTGGATTTTGCCATTTATGCCAGTAATAGCCTCAGTCTTCTTCCTCTTAATTTGGGCCATGCATTCTATGGTACCTAACATAATAAATACATCACTTCCTGCCTAAATGCCTTAAAACCCCAAGTAATGCCTTGTGTTAAATATCAGTCCTTGGGAACTACGGAAAATCCCCATGTTAGCAGATGATGCCCCATAAAAAATTATAAGGGCATCAAAAGGAGGGAATGATAAGGGAAGTGCTGGGACCCTAACCCCCCTCAGAGAAACCCACAGCTTTAGGAAAATAAACTCCCCTTGGTTTCTTTTCTCTCCTCCTCCCTTTTTTCCATGGAATCCACATCCTTAGGAAGATAAGCACTCCCTGCCTGCCCCGTTCAACTGGAATTTACAACTCTAAACAGATAATGACTCTTCCTCCCTAATATCCCTCTGCTTTAGGAAGATAAGCTAACCATGCTCCTTTTCTTTTGTAACCCTGCCTGCCTGCTTGCTTAGGAATTTGCCTGCTTAGATTTCCACTTAGAGTTCCTATATAACCTTATGAAAATCAAGACACAGGGCTCGGATTTCTTTTTTGAAGACTTGACTCTCCTCTGGGCCCACGTGTAATAAAACTTAGTTCATCAGCCTCCTTCAGAGTGCCGCTTGGGTTTTTCATTCCATCTGCCACAACAATAGAAAGAACGCATTCATAAAAAGAGCAGCCATGAATGAAATAGAAAATAAGTACATCATAGAAACAAATTAACTAAGCTATAATCATATTTTTAACTATATAAGTAAAATGAATAAGGCACTAGCAAAACTGATTATGGAGGAAAAAAATCAACCAAATCAGGTATCAAACCAGACATATTCTCTATGGAGCCTGAAAACATCAACAGGACATGAAAGGTTGTATGAAATACTGAGTTCTACAAAGTTTGAAGACAAAGATCAAAAGGTAACAGGTCTGAGAAACCAATACATACACACAAACCACAAAATTTTGGAAATTCCCATGAGTTAAAAAAATCAAAGCCATTATCTTAAAAAATCCAAACAACATACTATAACCCACAGAAAAACTTTATAGAAAGAAAACTACAGTCTCAGACTGATGAAATATTCCATTTAAGGAAAAAAATCACTTCAATCACACAAATGCTCTCAGGAGAGAGTAAGGTTCCAGTTCTCTGGTGGGATGAGGCTAGCATATCACTGAGAGCACCATCAGACCTGGATGTTATAAGAAAAGATCATGGCCCTCTATTTCATAAATAAGATATCAATATTTGAAGAAAAAGAAAAAATTCAGCCCTGTATGGAAATGTAATTCATTGATACCAAGTGTGATAGACTAAAAATATACAAAGGTGGTTTAACATTCTCAATTACGAGGTGCAAATTATCCTATGAACAGAATGACAATGGAGAAAAATCATAGGAGCATCTAAAAGAGGTGTGAGAAAATGTATTTGATCAAATTCAACATTTTTACACTTTTTAGGGAAAAACAGTAAGTAAACTTAATCAGTGCTACACCCCAGAGTAAACACATTGATTACATGTATACTTAATCAGAACATGCTAGCTTTGACTGGATTTATCAGATCAATATTTTGGGGGGTATGGAAAGTCTACTTATCCAATATACATTTCATGACAATACACAGCTCATTGTTTTTCTCTCTCATCCCACCACCTCATGAACTCTATAAATTTCTGATGAAAAATTGGCATTTAACTTTACTGAGGATCAGTGTACATGATGAGTCACTTCTCTTTTACTGTTTTTAAGATTCTTTCTTTGTCTCTGGCATTCAACAATTTGATTATGTATTAGTCACAGTACTCCAGAGGAAAAAACCAACAGGAAATATACCTTCATATATATTTAAATATATTTATATTTTTAAATATATAGAGAGAGAGGAGAGAGGGAGAATTGTTATATGGAATTGGCTCACAGGACCACAGGCTGGCAAGTCCGAATTCCACAGAAGAGGCTACAAGCTGGAAACTCTGTTAAAGGTGATTCTGAAGTCTGGAAAGTCTGTATTCCCCAGGGGAAGCTAGCTGTTTGAAGATGAGGCTGAAATTCTTTCTGACTTCTGAAATCCTCAGTTTTGGCTTTTAAGATTTCCAAGTGATTGGATGAGGAAATTCTCCAAATTGCTGAGGACAACCTCCTTCGTTGTTTGTAGATTAAGTTAACTGATTATAGATCCAAATAAAATCCACCTATGAAATACCCTCACAGTAACAAAAAGGCCATTGCATGCTTGACCAAACAAGTGAGCACAAAACCCAGTTAAGTTGACATATGAAAGCAATTATCATGGACTATAATGTGTTTCAGCATGGGTTTCTTTGAATTTATCCTATTTGGAATTCTTTGAACAACTTAGATTTGTAGATTCATGTCTTTCATCAAATTTGTGAAGTTTTCAGCTATTACTTCTTCAGATATTCTTTCTGGGACCCCATAATGTGTATACTGGTATGCTTGATTGTGTCCCATAGGCTCCTTAGACTCTGTTGAACTTCTTAATTCTTTTCCTTTCTGATCCCCTCAGACTGGATAATTCCAATTATCCTATCTTCAAGTTTGCTAATTCTTTCTTCTGTCCTAATTTTTTCAGTTACTGTAGTTTTCAACTTCAGAATTTCTGTGTGATTCTTTTATTTTTTAACAAGTCAATTTTATTGATACATATTAATAAAGTATACAGTTCATCCAAAGTGTACAATCAACGGTATTTGGTATAATCACATAGATGTGCATTCATCACTTCAATCATTATTAGAGCATTTTCATTATTTCAATAATAAAAAAAGCAAAAAAAAAAAAAAAAAGAAAATTATTCACCTCTCAATCTCTCTGTGTTTCCCCTGGTGTATACAGCTGCTATTTCTGGCTATTCTTGCACAATTATTTATTTAACATAAACAGTTTTATTGAGATTTATTCACATACCATATGATCTATATAAAGTGTGTAATCAACGGCTTTTATTATAAGCACAATGTTGTGCATTCATCATCCCCCCCAAATTTTTGAATTATTTTGTTATTTCAAAAAGAAAAACTCCACACCCCTTAACTGGTTCTTTTTCAAAATGTCCTTGCTAATTGAAATTTTCCTTTTGTTCATGTATCATTTTCCTGATTCCTTTTAGATCTTTGTTCATCTTTTCCTCTAGATCTTTGAGCATATTTAACACAATTGACATAAAGTCTTTGACTAGTAATTCCAATGTCTAGGCTTCCTGTTTTATTTTGTCCCTTTGAATGAGCTGTACTTTGCTGTTGAAACCTCACATTTGAAAATTACATTGGGTTAAAGGTAGTGACCAGATTCTCCTAGTCATATGTGATCATTGAAGTCTCTTCACCTTTAACTTGTATTCAGCTAATGTGTTGACAGAGATTTCCTTGAATGTCAGGAGCTCAGAGGGTGTGATGATGACAAGTAAAAGCACCACATAGATTTCCTACCATTTCTTAGCTTGCTTTTTTCTTGATTTAGCATTTACTTGGTTGCTGTAAATATTTTCACTGTTTTCTAGAGTTCAGAGAAGGTTGATTCTGGCATTTTCTGATTGTTTATAAATGGGGACAGCAGGCAGTTGGTGCTTCTTACACTGCCATTTTGCTGGCATCCTGTTATCATTACTTTTAAATGCACCTCGGCAGGTTATCATTTAGAAAAACAGGTGAAACAGCTATCATTGTAATATCAGGCCTCCATTCAGCTTGCTTGTAGCACCCAAAGTGAGTAGATGATTTTGTAGGTTCCTTGTAGGTTACAATTAATACACTAGGTTGGCTATACCAGATACTGAGGCAGGCTGGGACCAGCATGGCCCTTTGCTGGTCAGACTGAACTTGGAAAGAGGCCTAGGCCAGGCTGCCCAGAGGAAAGAGCAGCTTCTTGGACCAGGTGCTCAGAAAATACATTGTTCACTTCAGAGCCTAGGACACTGCTGCGCTGGGTGGCCCCAGGCCCACTTCATTACACTCAGTGACAGCAGGCCAGATGCCTGCCTTCCACACCACCACAGACCAAGTAGGCGGCAGTAGAGGTGGCAGCTTGGAACATCTGCCTACCAAGGGGACATTGTGACAACAGCACCCCACGCTGATGGGGTGGAGTGTACCAGACTCAATTTTAAGCCCTCATAAAATGTTGAAGTATAAAGAGATATATCATTTTTTGAAGGGTCATTTAAAAATATTTTTGATTATTCCATAAATACTTTTTCATGATTTCTTTGAACCAGTAAATTTTAAGCCCCTGCAGATATAACAGGGAGCCATACACACTATCTATGGACAAAGAGCTAAAAACCCATGGAGGAACTGTAGAATTAAAAAAGAAGTGATATGACCAAATATGAAATTCTGTTATGGACACTAAAAATGTGACAAAATAGAATATATTACTAATATGGTGAATTGAAGAAGAGAGTGGTAGGGCAGAGGCCACATAGTACTACTCTCCAGGACAGGGTAAGAATCCTAATTCTCAGAAAGAAAAATGGGAAGACAGTTTTCCTTTTTAACCTATTTTTTGTAGGAGGTAAATACAATTGAAGGGCCTTCCAAAATGTACTTCATAATTTAGTTCCTTCTCACTCAGAATTGAAATTTACATTTGAGTGGAATTCAAGTTTTCCTTTTTATAATTCCCTAATTTTAGTTTTGCTTTGTGTGAATACTGTTGCAAATATTTACTAGAAAAAATAAGTGTGAGAAAAATAAGAATTTGGAGAAAAAGGCAATTGCTTTTTGTTTTGTTAGAATTTTATTTCCAGTCCCTGCAAAACACATGTTTTCTACTGTCTTCCTCCAGAATTTATACAATTGAAAAAATAAAAATTCAAAAATATTCAAAAGAAAATAGCTTTATTTTATTAAATTATATGTAAATTCTGAGTTGATAACTAACTGCACATTTTTAAAGGTAAGTGTTTCCCATGTTTCATCACATATGTTAAGCAATTGAATATCAATCCCCTCTGCACTTTGAAATTATCTGAGGAGTGTAAAAAATTCTGATGCCTGTGTCCCATCCCCAGTCACTTTGAGCTAATAGTTCCTGGTTTTACCCCAGACATTCACAGTTTTAAAATGTGATACTAATAGGTATCAGAGTGTGAGAACCCATTCTTTAATGATCTGATATGGGTCCTTGCTATTTACAGTGTGGGGTCATGGGCCAGAAGCATTAGTAAATACTGGGAATTTGGTAGAAAAGTAGAATTGAAGTCCTCACCCCAGACCTGTGGAATCAGGATCCTCATTTTAACAAGATTCCAAGGCCCAATAGAGCATGAGAATCTGAGTTTAGACTCCACAACACCATGAATAGACTCTTTGCTAAAAGTGAGGATGCTACTCCTGTCTCATTCAGTTCAAAAACAAGTACATCTCCATAGTTCTTCCCCCAATATATAAATAATATTTTTGTAAGCAAATACACATATATGCATATATATATTTATATATCATTTTGCAAATGTTTGTATGTATTGTGAGAATTTTGATTTTTACCCATAATAATAATAATAAAAAAACAACAACAACAACAACAAAAAACAAGTACATCTCTGCTTAAAAGAGAAAACATAGACATTGCAAGGAAGGGTAATACTTCTGTCTAGATTTTAATATTTCTAATTCCTGTTTCCTAGGTGTTAAGTCTCCCATTTTCCAAAAGTTTTACCCTGCTTTGGTTTTTGACTCAAAATGAAGTAATCAGTTGAAAATACTGAATAATACAGTCAGGTTTAGGATGAAAAACTGCAGTGTTCTGTCTGTCCCATTACAAATTTTCAGCCCCACTTCGTGAAGGTAACTGTATCTTATTATTTAACTCTTCTTTTGTATATCTCTAAGTGTTGACTATATGTGTTCATTTTAAAATTTAATATTTCCAAATTTACTCATCATATATTTCCCAATATATGTGCCTTTTTATGGCACTCCCACAAAATATGTGAATCCTACAATATTCCAAAATTATATAACTATGTAAATTAAATTCAGTGTTTACATCATTATCTAAATATTATTTATTGTTAGGTTTGGCTTTGTAAAAATTTCTTGCTTATACAATTATTTTCCTGGGAATGATAATGCATTATATTGCCAATTGCTTCATTTATTTTTATCTACTATTTATGATCCCAATTTTCTAAATATTCCTAATAGTACTCCCATTTTTTAATTTCATCTCAACAAACTTATCTCACAATCTACTATGACCAAATACTGCCCCTGGTTGTGTCTGCTGGAAAATGAGTCATATCCAAACCATATTCTCACATACCCTTTTTTTCCAAAAATAGTTGAATTTATTGTTTTACAACAACATAATATATGTTAAATAAAGAGAACAATCAAGTTGTGTCATGGACTGGAAGGTGACTTATTAATTCCCTTTCATTTCCAAACCTCATCAAACAGTCATTACATTTATGAAGTAAGTCAGCCGAATGCTTGAAATCTAGATGAATTTTAAGATCTTCAGTTTGTCCTGTTGAATATTCACAATTTTATATAAATAAATCCCTTCAGATAAATGTAATTTAAATTCTTGCAATATTCTAGCATACTTGAAAAGCCTTTCCCACAGTCATCACAAAGGGGAAAATTTTTAATATTTTCAATAACAACATATCTGTTAACATTTGTATGATGTCTACTCCAAAAACCACATACTTGACATACAAAGAAATTTTTACATTTTTCAAAGGTAATTTTGCTTAAGAGGTTGTACTGTCCATGTTCTCCATTGTTATACTTATCACTCAACTCAATTAATTTAAATACATGCTCACTCACCACATGGCTATGCAAGTCTTCTGGATCGTGTTATATGTTCACAGAACTGACACAATTACTGTTCATCACAGCTGTGCTCCCAGCAATGCTTAAGGAGAACTGTACATCACACTGCTCACACCAATAGAGATAATCAATAAAATGAGTGTCTGCAATGTGATGGCTAATGTTCTCAAAAACTACTGTCTTATAATCACTGTATTTACAAATGTAGTGATCCTCCTCATAGTTTGGCATGCTCCATTAGAAGCATGTTGGTAGAGAAACTTTCCTTGCATACTCAACACATTGAATCAGTACTCTTATGCTTCAGGATCATATGTTGCTTTAAATCAGAAAAATATTTGCACTGAACTCACAAATTTCATATTTATAGAGGCCACTGCTATTAGCTCTCAGTAATGGCCATTTCTGCTGGACATTCACATTCAAAGTTTGATTCTTGTCAAGAGCTTCACAAATCTTAGCTGGTGGCTCTTCATCAGTTGGTCTTGAAGACACTCATCATAATCCTCAGAAATTGCATGTACTTCTGCAGGAATTAGAACATCTTCGGTAGTGTGAACTTCTATACTACTCTCCCCTTGAGTTTGATGACAGATTCAGATGAGTCATTCTTCATCATAAATTTCAATACATGCAGATTTTTCTGTAGAAAAGGCAGTGTGGTATAGGACTGGGAACCAGGTAGTTCTGATTTCTATTTCTGGCTTTGATTTCATCTGTAAATTTTGTCAAGTCATTTGATGTCTCTATATCAGGATCATAATCTTTGTTGTCAAAATATTTTAAGTCTGGCTATCTCAGAACAGATACTATAACAATGATCACAAATAATTCCATTGAATCCGTCTGCAATTCTGCTTTTCCAGAGGAATCAATAACGAAAAGGGTGTAAAGTCGTCCTTTTTCTTTTTTTGGGATATTCCTTCCTATATTTTTAATTTGATATAATTCTTAATACTTGAATGAGGAAAAATGAATTACAGAGAAATTTCTACAGATGATTTTTTAAAAGGCCAAAACGAGTGGGTTAGACTACCGCCTGGAGACTACAGCGCCAGGACCGACGCCTGCTGGCTGAGGCCTCGGCTAGAGGCGCGTGTCCCGCGGTGCCCGGCTGGAGAGTCGCGAAGCCGCCCAGTGGGGCCGGAGGGCCAGCGTGGCACTGAGGAACTTCCAAGGCGCAGGGTTCGACAGCCTGTACGAGCCGCGGCCAAGCTAGTAGCAGACGTCGTTGAGGGGCCAGTCCTTCTGAGTCCACCCAAGCTCAGCTCCGAGGCTGGCGGAAGGACCGTGCAGCACAGGGAGCAGGCAGGCTGCGCCATTCATGCACGCGCGTCCCCCCCCCACCCCGCCCGCGCTTTGCCACGCGGGCCTCTTTCCCTCCTCCCCTCCCCAAGCCTTGCCTGCCAGGCCCAGGCCAAGGCTTGGCGACCGCGCTCACCGCCTCCTCCATCTACTTTTCTATCTTTTTCAGTATTCACTGCCCTTCAGTGTGGGATAGAAAGATACATTTTTATTACCCTCAAATTCTAAATAGGAAACATAAATATATATATATAGGAATTATACATTCCACATGCATGGAAAAAGATTAAATATGTTTTAGAAAATAATTTATCTAATTATAAAATAAAATCATAATCAAATTCCCATCACTTAACCTGAGGTATGTGCCAAACTGATTCTAGAATTTTTTTGAGGGAAAAAATATGCCCTGTTTTCAATTCTTTTCATGCCTACCTAGAAGTGGAATGTCAGGTTCAAAAAAAGTAATTCTATGCTTAACTTTCTGAGGAAAAATTCATCATTTTACATTCCCATCAACATTTTACAAGTCTTCTAATTTCTCTGCAACTTCACCAACACTTCTCATTTTATTCTTATACTTTTAAAAAAATAAAAGCAACCCTAGTGTGTGTGGAAGTGGTATTTCATTGTGGTTTTGATTTGCATTTCCATAATGACTGATGATGCTGGGCACTTCATCATGTACTTATTGGTCAATTGTATATCATTTTTGGAAAAATGCCTAATCAACTCCTATATTAAAAAAATATATCTATGTTCATTTTTACTGTGTTTGTGTTTTTGTTGATGAGTTGTAAGAGTTCTTTATATATTCTGGATATTAAACCCTTATCTGATATTTGGTTTCCAAATATTTTCCTCCCATTCTCTAAGTTGTCATTTCAATTTCTTGATAAATCCTTTGATAGAAAAGTTTTGGTTTAGATGAAGTCAAATTTATCCATTATTCTTTTGTTTGTGTGTGTGTGATTTTGGTGTCATATGTAAGAATCCATTGCCAAATCTAAGGTCTTGATATTTCCCCTGTGTTAAGCCAACAATCTTATGTTATTAGCTGTTATATTTAGGTTATTGAAGTATATTCAGTTAATTTTTGTGTTTGGTGTTAGACAGGAGCCCAACTTCATTCTTTTGAATTTGGATATCCAGTTTTCCCAGCACAACTTTGTTGAAGAGACTACTCTTTTCTTCATTGAATGGAGTTAGCAATTTGTCAAAAATCAATTAGCCATAGATATGTGGGTTTGTTCCTGGAATGTCGATAATATTTAATTGGTTTTATAGGTCTATCCTTATACCAGTATCAGATTGTTTTAATTCATGTAGCATTGAAGTAAGTTTTGACATCAAGAACTGTGAATTCTATAACTATCTTTTCCAGGTGATTTTGACTAGTTAGGGCCACCTGGTCCCTCTCCCATCTCTCCCCCCAGTATCCTCACTCAACCCTGCACCACCAAATGCAATCATATCACTACCCACCTGGCTCACAACTTTCTCTTCTCTTCTCTTTCTTGTAAACCTATCTTTCAGACAATGGTTCTTGGAGACTGCTCAATTTCCTTAATTCATATCAGCGAGTTTATGTACTACTCCTCCTTCAATGCCTGGCTTGCTTCACTCAACATAAGGTCTTCAAGATTCATTCCTGTTATTCCATGTGTTAGCACTTTATTCCTTCTAACAGCTGAGTAATATTCCATTGTGTGTATGTACCATATTTTGTTTATCCATTTATCTGTTGATGGGCACTGGGGTTGATTCCAACTTTTGACAATAGTGAACAATGCCGCTATGAACATTGTTGTGCATATATCTGTCTGTGTCTTTGTTTCAATTCTTCTGGATATATACCCAGCAGTGGAATCGCTGGATCAAACAGAAGATCTATTGTTAGTTTTTTGAGGAACCGCCAGACTGTCCTCCACAGTGGCTGGGCCATTCCACAATCCCACCAGCAGTGGATGAGGGTTCCCATTCCTCCACATCCTCTCCAACACTTATGGTCTGCTGTTTTTTTAATAGCTGCCATTAGGATGGGTGTAAGATGGTATCTCACTGTAGTTTTGATTTGCATTTCCCTAATAGCTAGCAATGTCGAGCATTTTTTTAAATGTGCTTTTTAGCCATTTGTATTTCTTCCTTGGAGAATTGCCTTTTCAGGTCACTTGCCCATTTTTTAAATGGGTTGTTTGTCTTTTTGTTTTCTAGGTGTAGGATTTCTTTATATATGCAGGATATTAGGCTCCTATCAGAGACATGGTTGCCAAATATTTTCTCCCATTGTTAGGAGCCTTTTTATTTTCTTGATAATGTCCTTTGAGGTGCAGAAGTTTTTAATTTTGAGGAGGCCCCATTTATCTATTTTTTCTTTTGCTGTTCGTGCATTGGGTGTGAAGTCCATGAAACCATTTCTTATTACATGATCCTGTAGAAGCTTCCTTACATTATCTTCCAAGGTCTTTATGGTCTTGGCTCTTATATTTAGATCTTTGATCCATCTTGAGTTAATTTTTGTATAAGGTGTGAGATAGTGTTCCTCTCTCATTCTTTTAGATATGGATATCCAGTTCTCCAAGCACCATTTGTTGAAGAGTCCATTTTCTCCCAACTGAGTGGGCTTGGTGGCCTTGTCGTATATCAGATGATGGTATATGTGAGGATTTATATCAGAATTCTCAATTCGGCTCCATTGGTCAGTATGTCTATCCTTGTGCCAATACCATGCAGTTTTGACCACTGTAGCTTTGTAAGTATGTTTTAAAGTCAGGTAGTGTGATACCTCCAAATTCATCTTTCTTTTTCAATATGTCTTTGTCAATTCAGGGCCTCTTACCCTTACAAATAAATTTTGTAGTTTTTCCAGTTCCTTAAAAAATGATGTGTTGATATTTATTGGGATTGCATTAAATCTGTAGATTAGTTTGGGTAAATAGACACCTTAATGGTGTTTAATCTTCCTATCCATGAACAGGGAATATTCTTCCATTTATTTAAGTTTTCTCTGACTTCCTTTAACAATGTTGTGTAGTTTTCTGTGTATAAGTCATTTACATCTTTATTTTAATTTATTCCTAGATATGTGATTCTTTTAGTTACTGTTGTAAATGGTATTTTTTCTTGATTTCCTCCTCAGATTGCTCATTATTGGTGTAAGAAATGCTACTGATTTCTGCACATTTATCTTATAACCTGTGACTCTACTGAACACATTTATAAGTTCTGTAGATTTCTCAGGGCTTTCTATGTATACAATCATGTCATCTACAAATAGTGAAATTTTTACTTCTTCTTTTCCAATTTGGATGTCTTTTATTCTTTTTCTTGCCTTAGTGCTCTAGCAAGTATTTTTAACACAATGTTAAATAGGAGCAGTGATAGTGGACATTCTTGTGTTTTTCCTGATCTTAGAGGGAAAGCTTTTAGGATTTCATCTTTGTATATGATGTTTTCTATGGGTTTTTCATATATACACTTTATCATGTTCAGAAAGTTTCCTTCTATTCCTATCTTTGCAGTGTTTTTATCAGGAAAGGGTGCTGCGTTTTGTCAAATGCTTATTCTGCATCTATAGAGATGATCATGTGATTTTTTTTCTTTCAATTTGCTTATGTGATGTATTACATTGATTGATTTTCTTATGTTGACCCATCCTTGCATACCAGGGGTGAAACCCACTTTGTCATTGTATATAATTCATTTGATATGTCATTGAATATGATTAGTGAGTATTTTGTTGAGGATTTTACCATCTAGGTTCATTAGATAGATTGGTCTGTACTTGTCCTTTCCTGTGATATCTTTGTTTGGTTTGGTATTAGGATAATTTGGCAATGTTCCTTCTACTTCGATTTTTTGGAAGTTTAAGCAGGATTGGTGTTAGTTCTTTCTGAAATGTTTGGTAAAATTCAGCTGTGAAGCCATCTGGTCCTGGGGTCTTCCTAGTTGGAAGTTTTTTTTATATATATATAATAATTTTTTTATTTTTTAAAGGATACATTGATTACATAAATCTTACACAAAAAATTTAGGGATTCCCATGTGCCCCACTCCCCACACCTCTCACACCCTCCTGCATAAACATCCTTCATTAGTGTGGCACATTCACTGCTGTTGATAAACACATCCTGGGGCTTTGCCATTAAGCATGAACCGTAGTTCACATTGTAGACCACACTCTCTTCTACACAGTTCTGCATGTTATATGATGATATAAAATAACCTATATCTGTTATTGCAATATCACTTAAGACAATTTCCAAGTCCCAAAAAAGCCCACATATTACAACTGCTTTTCCCTTTCCCTGTCCCAAGAGCCTCAAGTGGCCACCTGCTCTGCATCAGTGTTATAATTTATTCCTGCTTGAATCACAATATGTCTATAGTAGAATACAAGTAAGTCCACTCAAGTCCATAGCTCTTCCCCCAATCCTGAGGGGTTTGGGATGGTGATGTCCACTCCACCTCTAATTGAGAGAGGGCTTATATCCCATGTGGAAGATGGATGGGATTATTCTGCCTGCAGCTGCAGACTCTCTTACCTCCCTGGGATGGCCATTGTCCATCATCATCTTCCCACCAGTTGTCCTGGGTGAATCCAATGAGCTGTAGAGTAGGAGTTGTTGCTCCACTGAGCTTCCAGGCCCAGCTGGCACATGGACAACCCAAAGACTTAAGTCTCTGGATGTACACCTACAAACTCCAACACCAATATAGGTTTGAATAGAAGGGACAGATGAGCCATGTGCAGGGAAGACATAGTTGAGTTCAACTCTGTCACTCTCAGGAGCACAAACTCCAAAGTAGGGCCCACTGGCAAGGCACCAAACTCCAGAGCTATCTGCTCTGACATAGGACCTGGGTGTCTCCAGAGCCCTCAGGAGCCCCACTATTTGGGGTGATATCCACTTTGGAGTTCTGTGAGATCTTACTGAAATATTTATAAGCATCACCTCTGGAATGACCTCCCATTAATTCTATCTTGACTAATTCTATCTTGTTACTTGGGATTGGTCTGTTGAGTTCAATTTCTTCTTTTGTCAATGTGGGCTCCTTGTGTGTTTCTAGGAATTTGTCCATTTCCTCTAAGTTATTCTTGTTGGCATATAATTTTTCCAAGTATTCTCTTATGATGCACATTATTTCTGTGGGGTCTGTGGTGATATCCCCTTCCTCATTTCTTATTTTGTGTATTTGCATCTGCTTTCTTTTTTTCTTTGTTAGTCTAGCTAAGGATTTGTGAATTTTATTGATCTTGAAGAACCAGTTTTGGTTTTGTTCATTTTTTTTCTAGTGTTTTCTTATTTTCTATTTCATTTTGTCTTTGTCTAATTTCTGTTATTTCCTTCTTTCTATTTCCTTTGGGGTTAGTTTGTTGTTGTTTTTCTAATTCCTCCAGATATGCAGTTAGGTCTTTGATTTTTAGCTCTTCTTTTTTGATATATACATTTATGGCTATGAATTTCCATATCAGAACTTTTGGTGCATCCCATAGGCTTTGATAAGTTGTGTTGTCATTTTCATTCATTTCAAGGTTGTTACTGATTTCTTTTGAGATTTCCTCCTTGACCAACTGATTGTCTAAGAATGTGTTTTTTAATTTCCGTATCTTTGTTCCTAATCTGGTTCTCTGGCCCTTATTGATTTCCAGTTTCATTCCATTGTGGTCAGAGAAATTACTTTATATAATTTCAATCTTTCTGAGTTCATTGAGAATTTTTCTGTGGCCTAGCATATGGCCTATCTTGGAGAATGATCCATTTGCACTCAAGAAGAATGTATATCCTGCTGTATTTGGGTGTAATGTTTTCTATGTGTCTATTAGGTCTATATCCAGTAATATATGATTCAAAGTCTTTGTTTCTTTATTGATTCTCTGTTGAGATGTTCTGTCTAATGGTGATAATGGTGTATTAAAGTCCCCCACTATAATTGTAAAGGCATCTATTTCTCCATTTAGTTTTTCCAGTGTTTGCCTTATGTTTTTTGAGGTGCCCTGGCTAGATGCATAAATGTTTATGATTTTTTCTTTCTTCTTGAAATATTTCCCCTATTACTTATATATAGTTTCCATCATTGTCTCTTACAATAGTTTTGCATTTAAAGTCTATTTTGTCTGATATTAGTATAGCTACTCCCACCCTTTTGTGCTTATTGTTTGCTTGTAAGATTGTTTAACAGCCATTCATTTTCTGCCTCCTTGAATCTCTGGTTCTAAGGTGGGTTTCTTGTACACAGCATATAGATGACTGGTGAATTTAATCTATTACTATTCAGTGTTATTACTCTCAAGGAATGAATTACATTAGCCATATTTTCTTGGGTTTATGTATGTCATATGTTGTTTTCATTTCTCTTTTTGTCTTTTTACCTGTTCTTCCACCCTCCTCCAACTTTCTCTCTCTTGTGTTTTCCTTTCAACCTGCAGAACTCCCTTTAGTATTTCTTGATGGGTGTTGATGTTCAAGAACTAGGTCCATGAAAATGGTGCCATGGATAAGAAAGAAACAAGAGATAGCTGGGGTCAGGGGACCCTCCATCGAAGGGGAGGAGAGTGCTGCTGCATAAAACATTATGGCTTTTATTTAGCTTTAGAACAAAGAAAATACGTGTGCACATTTGCAAAGGTAATAGGTATGTGATGGGTTACACATTACTAAAGTCAGCAAATCTTTAAGGTTAATAGTTCTCCTTACATTCCTGCATGTAACAGACCTTGTTAATCATTATCTGACATATACCAGGTACACTCCTTGAAGCACAGAATGCTTCTCCACCAGGCTCATACCAGATCTTATCTTAGTGTCTTGAGACTAGAGACCCCTGTCCCATACATACCAAGGCAGCCTGCTTTCTTTCATGAGTCATGGCCTTTAATTGAACTCCTTCATTTCTCCCTTTTTATTAATTAATTTTTTTAAGTGACTATCATAAGAACCATTATATAAGATGATAAAAGGTGACCTCTTGTCACACTTGTTTTCTTCCATAGGCTGTTGTGACTGTGCCTGTCTTAAGTTGTCCTCCTCTGAGAATCTTACCCATCATTGGCCACCAGTCAAGCTTTTGAGCTCTTACACAGAAGGCAATTTCATTTATATTTTATACTTCTTCAGGTTCCTTATGTGTATGCTTTTATGTAGATAATTAGTAGTAAATTCATGAGGTGATTAGTTTACTACTTTCTACTATAAATAATGTAAAATTAGTTTTTCATGGCTAAGTTTCTTAACATAAATGCATTTATCTGATTCAATTTTTCATTTTTTCTATGAATATATGTTATTACTTTACCCTTGAAAATACAAACAATTAAAATGCATAAAACAACAATTCCTAATCCAATCCAAAATGATATTTGAACTGTTTTTTGTTTCTACCAGTGAAATGGATTGACAGTATTTAAATTTTCATACAATTTATTCCAAAATTCTGCACCAGGGGTTTCTCAATGCTTTCTTTTGCAATTCTAAAATATCTAAAGAAATATTATGCTTATATCCAATTAAATGATTTCTTACTTCTTCCCAATCATGCTCACTATTATTATAAGGCAAAGGAGTGATACAAAAAGAACTTCCATTCCAATCACATTTAAGAGCTCTTAACAAGTTTAAATTATAGATTTGATTTCCTAAATGTATAATAGTTGTTTCAAAATCATTCATATGATTATTCATTTCCATATCAATGTGAGACTGGCTATGCCACATCTCACTTGCATTTTTATGCCAGTCCTTAACATATTGTTGAGTCTGAACTCCTTGATGCAGGGTTGTGCCAGTGACAGATGCAGCGGTTATGATGCCAATCAGTCCCAAATTTCCTGCTATTAAAAGTCCAATCAGTCTTTTAGTTCTTTTTAAGTAATGATCGAGGAAGTGCCACAGCAACTGGGATTCTGGAGACTGTTGCCAATGTCTTGTCATCTGAACCAGTAGCCATAGTCCTTTTCTTCTTGTTGTTATAAAAAAAGTTTGATTTTCCTGCAAATATGAATCCTTAAGACATGTAAATAAAGAGCAATTGGAGCATCTAACATTCCTTTCACCAAAAGTTACTTTTCCAATGAGAAAAACTATAGGATCTCATACACATACTGTAAGAAATTGAGTTGATTTTCTTTTTAAACTGGTAATATTAGTTTTATTGCCTTGCCATTCGAAAATTGGGCCAGTTCCCAAAAATAATTTCCACAAATAATTTTGAGTTTTGTTAAGTTTAGTGTCCCATGGTTGTAGGATAAATCTTCCTTGATCTATCCAATTTATTGAGCTGTTAGTAAATGCCGTATTACCAAAATTCCAGAAATAAGGATTACTGTCATTAGTGGTTATGGTTGAATTGTTAATGAACCAAGATATGTTTGCTTTTTTAACAGACTTCTGCATTCCTATAAGGGCCTGATCCTTTACAATTCCATAGGAATCATTAAACAACACAGCTTCTGTAAAACCATGACATACATGCCATTTGTCATTTAGTAATTTGTTTTGAGAGGGACATGTAAGATTTACCATATTTTCTGATTTATATGGTAAAGAAGGGAAAATGAGAATATAAATTCAAGTTTGATTTTTCTCTGCAATTTTGAGGTTGCATGAATGTGGAACCATGTCCAATACAAAGAGGATGGTCTATAAAGGGTAAAGTTACATTTTCTATAAATTTCCCTTCTTCTTTTGGCTTTAAGGGTAGCTGTAAGTCTATAGGTCCTAGAAAATGGTGAGATTGATTAAGATATATTGGGTAAGACTCATTGGCCCAGGTTTACAGCTCTAAAAGAAGTGTGTTGATAATGTATGCCCAATAAGTGTAATTATGATATGGTATCTTACCTTGACCTAATACTTTACCTATAATTAATCCAATGTGAAACCACCATGTCCATAGTTTAAGTTTCAGCAGCATCTTCAACTCTAGGCTTGATTCTTCTGGAGGAGATCCACTGCTGTTCTCCTGTTTTTGTAATGATAAGAGCAAAACCTCAGTCCCAAATCTTTACCTCTTCTTTTTCCCATTTATTGGTTGTTTCATTTTTCCAGGATATTGGTTATCCACATATTTCATTTTCATTCTTTTTATTAACCCCCCATTGTCTTTCTGCTGCTGTGGTATTAGAAATTTGTTGTCTACTAAGAAAATTTAAGGTAAGCAATGCTTTAGATAGTTTGTTTTTAGCAGATTCTCCTCCATCTCCCCCTTTTTGTTTTTGCAACATTAATTTTAGTAAGTGATTGATTTTTTCTACTATTGCTTGTCCTTGGGGGTTATATGGAATTCCTGTAACATGTTTAATGTTCCAGTCACTGCAAAATTTTTGTAAGATTGGCTAAGATAGGCAGACACATTATCAGTTTTCAGCTGTGCCGGCAGGCCCATTACAACAAAACAATGTAATAAGTGAGAACGTACATGTGAGGCCTTTTCACCAGCATGAGCAGTTGCCCAAATAAAATTAGAAAATGTGTCCACTGTTACAGGTACATATTGAAGGCAGCCAAAAGAGGACACATGTGAAACATCCATTTGCCAAATTTCATTAGAATGTTCTCCACGGGGATTTACTCCTGGAAAAAACGTGGGGGCATTTTTGGGCCCACAAGTAGGGCATTGTCTAACAATCTTTTTACTTTCATTTACTGTTAAGAGGGGATATTTATGATGTAAGCCAGAAGCATTGGTATATATAAGTTTATGATAATCAGCAGCAGTTTTGGTATGAGCAATAAACTTATCTACCAAATCATTTTTTGAAGCCATAGGGCCGGGAAGTTGAGAATGGGAGCAAATATGAGTAATGCAAATTGGGTTAGAAAGTTCACAAACAGTCCTTTGTAATTGTAGGAAAAGAACTTCTAATTTAGAAATTGTAGTTATTTGAGCTGTTTCTATATGACAAACAACATGACAGACATAAGCAGAATCAGACACAATATTTATAGGCTCAGAAACATCAGTTAGAATTGAACAACAGTCATTAGTTCCACCTTTTGGGCAGATGAATGAGGTGTTTTCCAAGATCTTGTAGTTGGGCCTAGATAGCCTGCATTTCCATTACTGCTGCCACCAGTGAAGTAAGTAAGTGCAGCAGAGAGTGGTTGTTATTTGACAATCTTAGGAAGAATCCATGAAGTACATTTTAAAAACTGTAGAAATTTTGTATTTGGGAAATGATTATCAATTGTTCCAATAAAATTTGCTAAGGCCACTTGCCAAGAGTTACTGAACTACCAAAGCTGAGAAAGCTCCTGCTTTGTAAGGTCCAGTATGATTTTATGAGGATCTCTAGCCATAAGCTGTCTCAGGTGAATACGGCCTTTTGATATTGCTGTAATGTTTTCAGGATAAGTATGAAGTTTTTTTGTATCTTTGTTGGGCAAGAATATCCATTCTATTATGCCCTCCTCTTGCCAAAGTATCCCAGTAGGGGAATGGCAAGATGGAAATATTAAAAGTGAAATTGGAAGATTCATATGTATCCTTGTGAGTTGGCTATTTTGTACTCTTTTTTCCAACCATTTTAACTCCTTTTTTGCTTTTGGGCTTAAAATGTGAGGGCTATTTAAGCCAGAGTCTCCTGTTAGAATATTGAAAAGATTAGTTAAAGCATAAGTTGGAATTCCTAAAGTAGGCCATACCCAATTAATATCACCCAGTAATTTTTGAAAATCATTTAAAGTACATAAATGATCAGTTCAAAACTGGACCTTTTGTGGAGTTATAATATTTCCATTAATAGCATGGCCCAAATATTGAAAAGGAGCCTGTTTTTGAATTTTTTCTTCTGCCATTTGTAACCCATATTGAGGAAAAAATTTTTTTTAGCCAGCTGAAATAGTTGTTTCATCTCAGAAGTTTGCTCAGTGGCAAAAAGAATATCATCTATATAATGAATAATCATAGCATTGGGAAATTATTTTTGTAAAATTTGTAATGGAATGTGAACAAAGGATTGACATAAAGTAGGACTGTTCATCATTCCCTGAGGTAGAACTTTCCAATGATATCGTTCTGTAGGAGCTGAGTGATTGATAGAAGGACTAGTAAATGCAAATTTTTCTCTATCATTTGGATTGAGAGGAATAGTAAAGAAACAATCTTTCAGATCAATAATAACAATATGCCAATTTTGTAGAATCATAGTTGGGGATGGGAAACCAGGCTGTAAAGATGCCATAGGCTGAATAGCTTTGTTAATTTCATGTAAATCAGCCAACATGCACCATTTGCCAGATTTCTTTTTAATTACAAAAACTGGAGAATTCCATGGACTAGTAGAGGGTTCAATATACCCTGCCATTAACTGCTCATGTACTAATCCTTTCAGGGCTTCTAACTTTTCTTTTGGAAGGGGTCATTGTTCAACCCAGATAGATTTGGTCATTAGCCATTTTAAAGGTAATGTGAAGCCCTTTGCAACAGTAGCCCCTACTCTAAATTTGAATATCCTAGGCCATGGTTGTCTCCAATAAGTCATATTTCAGGTCGGGATGGGGGAGCATATTGCATATGAGTAATAAGATGTTTAGTGGAATCAGAAACATGAGGAATATTCAAATAAGCTCCCCATTGGTATAATAAGTCTCTTCCCCATAAATTAAGTCCTACACCCACAACATAAGGTTGCAGAGCAGCCTCTTGTCCCTCTGGGCCTTCTACCTTAAATATCTGAGTACTTTGATAAACACCTGTCATTTTGTCATTGTGTACAAAACTGTAGGCACCTTTTGTAAAGTCCAAGCTTGTGGCCAAAATCGTTTAGCAATTATAGAGACATCAGCCCCAGTATCCACTAATCCTAAAAATGTCTTTCCACTGATTTTTATTGTAATTTCAGGCCTTTCATCTCCAATTGCTGTTTGCCAATAAAACTTTATGCCCAGTGGAACCAAATCCTCCTGTACATTTTATAGGTGAAGATTGAGGTTTGTGAATAAAAGAATAAAAGTAGTTGAGCTATATGATCTCCCAATTCAGTTTGATAGGGTGTTAAAGTTTGTATTAATACACAAATTTCTCCATCAAAGTCAGAGTCAATGATCCTGGTTTGCACTAAAACACCTTTGGTTGTAAGACTGCTATGGCCAATAATGAAACCTACATTATTTTTTGGGATAGGCCCTTTAATTCCTGTCTTTATTTTTATATACCCAGTGAAGGAGTAATAAGCTTAGTTTCAGCTGAGGGAAAATTGACAGTTGCACTGCCTTTGGGAGCTGCTTTTAGCTCTGTTACATGCCGGAGTGAGCTGCTCCATTGCTGACTGGGTAGATTTTAGCTAGGCTGGGAAATGTGCTCATATTGTTTGTCCAAGGGCCCTGAGCAAGGCTCACTTGGAAGTTTCCCGACTTATTAACAAGACTCCCATTCTCATGGTATCTAGAATGGCATTCATTGGCCCAGTGTAACCCTTTCTGACATACCAGACACACACGAGTTGGTATTGATCTATTATTGCCACTAGATGGAGCTCTCACACTAGTTTTGGCTCAGCAATCTTTTTTCATATGATCTGGTTTCCCACATTTAAAGCAATTTAAATTATTAACCATAGGACTACATCCCTTCATAGCAGCTGCAAGAAGGTTCATGTTATATGCATTAGATCCAATGTCTTGGCATGCCTTTATATAATCCTGTAAAGTACCTCCAGTTGCCTTTATTGGATGTAAAGCCTTTTTACACTTACCGTTGGCATTATCAAAAGCTAACATCTGAATAAGCATTTCTCTAAAATCAGATTGAGTTACTCTCTTGTTAAGTATGTCTGCCAGCTTCGCTACAAATTCAACATAGGGTTCAGTATTTCCTTGAACAACTTTTGAAAATGATTGTACAATCTGTCCAGGGGTAGAGATTCATCACCAGGTGGATAGGCAGTACAATCAAACTTGTACAATGGTAACATCATCATATTGAGTTTGACAAGGAATACCAGCCCATTGACCTATTCCTAATATTTGTTCAGCGGTAACGGGCATTGGTGGATTTTGCTGTTGATTTCATCATGCTACAATATTAGCTTCATCAGCCCACCAAGTTTAAAATTGTAAAAATTCTGCTGAATTAAGAACAGCTTGAGCGAACAGATCCCAATCCCAGGGTATCAATCTGTCTGCTTGTGCCATTCCTTGCACCAATCCTTGAGTATAAGGAGAATTTACACCATATTGAGTACATGCTTGTTTTAATTCTTTGAGAGTTTTAAAAGGAATAGGAGCATGCTCAAATTGTACACCTCCTTGGGGATTTTGAGCATCTACTGGAATTTGAGTAACTGTTACTGGAAAAGTAGAAAAAAGTTGCTTAGCCTCTGAATCTCCTTCTCTACTTCCCTGTGCTATGCTTTTCATAATTGAAGAGGATGGTGCCAGCACAGAAACAGAAACTTTTGGAGGGTCATCAAATGTTGTAAAAAATGGATCAGCAGGTACCTTAGGAGGCTCAGGCATGGGTTCAAAAGACAGTAAACCATCTTTTGGAGTGGACAGCTTAACAACCACTGGAAAAGTTCCATAAACTCCCTTTTTTCTTTTCTTCCCTTTTATTAGACATGAGTTTATCTGTTTTTGGCTGTTCATGAATTTTTTCATATATATTTTCATTAAAATCAACATCAGTTCATTCTGCTATCAGTCCAGCAATAGCAGTATCCTGTTTATTATCTTCATTTTCATCTGATTGTAATAGTTCAAGAGCAACAGAAATAAGGCTACACAAAGACCATACATGTATGGGAATTCTCTCTCCCTTTTGATAAGCACTTTTTAAAGCTTTCATGACTAACTTCCATTGTTTCAGATTTTTTTTTTTTTAAAGATTTTATTTATTTATTCATTTACCCCGCCCTTGCTGCTCCTGCTCGCTGGGTCAGCTAACCACGCCATGCGGGTGGGCTTGCCTTCACCAGGAGGCCCCGGGACTCCCATATGGTAAACGGGAGCCCTACTGATTGAGCCACAGCCGCTTCCCATTGTTTCAGATTTAAAATATTCTGCCCTTGCAGCTGGAACCAATAACAATGTTTCTGTACAAGAGAAAAAACTTCCTCAAAAGCCGAGGATTTAATAGTTACACTGGTGCTTTATAATAAAGTTTTTAACACTCTAGAGTACTCTTCAAAATTCAATTGCTGATTCCCCATTTCTCTGATGATCCCAAGGATGTAACTTACCTTTTTTTTTTTGAAAACCGCTCCTCAGGGGCTCCTTGGTGTGCTGCACACTGGCTGAAAGAAAAGTTGCATTTTCGCATCCCTGTTTGGGCACCAAATGTTGATGTTCAGGAACTAGGTCTATGAAAATGGTGCCACAGATGAGAAAGAAACAAGAGATAGCCAGGGTCAGGGGAGCCTCCATCCAAGGGGAGGAGAGTGCCACTGCATAAAACATGGCTTTTATTTAGCTTTAGAATAAAGAAAATACATGTGTGCAAGTGCAAAGGAAATAGATACATGACGGGTTACATGTTATTAAAGTCAGCAAATGTTTAGGGTTAATAGTTAGTTCTCTTTACATTCCTGCATGTAACAGACCTTGTTAATCATTATCTGACATTTACCAGATACACTCCTTGAAGCACAGAATGCTTCTCCACCAGGCTTATATCAGAACTTATCTTAGTGTCTTGAGACTAGAGACACCTGTCCCATACATACCAAGGTGGCCTGCTTTCTGTCACGATTCATGGCTATTAATTGAACTCCTTCAGATGGGCATGTTTGTTATTGGCATACTCTCTTAATTTCTGTTTATCTCTGAATATTTTGAACTCTCCATCACTTTTGAATGCTAGCTTTGCTAGATAGAGAGTTCTTGGCTGGAAGTTGTTTCCTTTTTGTTCCTTAACTGTGTCATACCACTGCCTTCTTGCCTCCACGGTTTCAGATGGGAAAGCAGCACTTAATCTTATTGAGCTTCCCTTGTATGTGATGATTCTCTTTTCTCTTACTGCTTTCAGTATTTTCTCTTTGTCTTGGGCATTGGATAGTTTGACAAGTATATATCTTGGAGTAGGACTGTTGGGATTTATACTATTTGGGGTGCACTGCACTTCCTGGACATATATATCCATCTCCCTCAATAGGCTTGGGAAGTTTTCAGTCATTATTTCCTCCAACACTCCTTCTGTACCATTTCTCTTCTCTTCTCCCTCTGGGATGGCTATAATGTGTATATTTTCGTGTTTTGTGTTGTCATTCAAATTCCTAAGTCCCTGTTGGATTTTTTCTAAGTTTTTAATCTATCTGTTCTACTATCTGTTTGATTTCAGATATACTGTCTTCCATATCACTAACTTTTTCCGCTGCCTGTTCAAATCTGCTGTTATGTGATTCCAGTGTATTTTTTATTTTTTGGATTGTGCCATTCTTCACCATCATATCTGTTATATTTTTATGTATGTTTACAGTTTCTTCAGTATATTCTCCCAGTGTCTTCTTAATATCCTTAATCTCTTCCTACACTTCATTAAGTTGGTCCATGATATTTGTTTGGACAGCTTTGATTAGTTTTTCAATGTTCTGTATCTCTTCTTGGCTTTTAGTTTTTTCATTGGACTGGGTCATGTCTTCCTGTTTCTTGGTATGGTTTTTTGGTATAATTTTTTATACTTGTTTCTTGGTATAATTTTTTGTTGCTGTCTGGTCATCTTTTTATCTTCATGGGTTTATTCAGTTGATTAGCTTATTTCTCTACTCTAGGGTTTTATTTAGTTGCTGTTTTTGGGTGTGTATTAGGTTTTTTCTTTGAGACTTTGTTTCTCTAATTCTATTTCCTTGCTGTTGTCTATGTTCCCTTGAAGGAAAAAGATTAGGGCCAAAGAAAGGGAAAGAGGTAAGAAAAGAAAAAGGATAATAGTAATAATAATAGTAAAGTTAGAAGAGGAACCATATAAGACCTAGGAAGATGAATATTTAACTCATGTAACCAGTGTAGAGTAATAGGAATAAAAAAGTGGAGTAGCAACAATGAAATGGGAAACCAAATAGAGAAAAATATATATAATGAATTAAAAGACCAGAATGAGGAGAGAGGGAAAGAGACAAGAAAAGACAAAAAGACAAAAAAAGTTAATAAAAGAAAGAAAACCAAATAAATTCATTAGACATAAAAAACAGAAAAATTGAAGACTAAATAAAGAGAGGTGGAATGTAAGAACAACAACAGAAAGCAGAAGAAAAATATATGATGGAAAGAAAAGAGATAGCATTGGTAGAAAAAATCAGTATAAACAGAAAAGGAGAAATCAAGGAAGAGGAAACACAGCTAACTAGAAACAAGCCAACAGCACCTTGAGCAATTTATCTCTTTGTCCAGCTCCCTCCAGATCAGTGCCCTGAATCCTCCTACTTTGTGGGTTCCCAAAACAGCTCACTCAGGCAGGATCATGCTCCCACTCAGCCATATTTGCAAGAGAGAAGGTGAGTGCCCACTTAACCTGACACCATCTTGCCACCTGTCAGCAAACCACCCTATTATTACCACCATATATTAGTATTGTATATTTTTTATAGTTAATGAGAGAACATTCTTATATTTGTACTGTTAACCACAGTCTATAAACAACAAGGAGTTCACTGTGTTATACAGACTCATGCCTTGTACAATCCACCCAAAGTGTACACTTAGTGGCTATCAATTTCATCACAGAATTGTGCTGTATTCACCTCAGTCAATTTTAAATCATTTTCATTATTCCAAACGGAAAAATCCCATAAGTCCTAATTGTTGGCCCTTAGAATTGATATAATAACTTCTTTGCCTTTGCTGCACAAATATTACATTAATAACTACAGTCCATAAGGTACATATCTTGTATTTTTTCCATGCATCCATATTCTTACACCTCATAATAGAGTAATATTCTTGTATTTGTACTATAAATCACAATCATCATCCACACCAAAATCATCATGTTATACAGGCCCTAGATTATCCTTTAGCTTCCTTTAAATTGATGTTTATGTCCCTAGAGTACCTCTTTCATTCACAATCACATTTATAAATCAGCAGTTTTAGTTGTATGCCATATAATGTGTTGCCATCAACTGTATCCATTTCCAAACATTTACCATCAACCTTTTTAAACATTTCATATACATTTGCAATCAGCTCCCCCTTCTCAACCCATGTTCCATTTCCTTCTAACCTATACTCTATAGTTTTATTCCATGAATTTACTCATTGTATTTAATTCATATTAGTGAGACCATACAATATTTATCCTTTTGTATCTGACTTATTTCTATCAACATAAGTTCCTCCAGGTTCATCTATGTTGTCATATGCACCCCAACTTCATTTCTTCTTAAAGCTGAATAGTATTATATCAAATGTATATTCGACATTTTGTTTATCCATTCAATGGTTGATAGACATTTAGGATGTTTCTATTTTTTTCAAACAAATCATGGATAATGTGGCAATGCATATCGGCATGTCAATGTTTGTTTGCATCACTGTTTCCAGTTCTTCTGAATAAATTCTTAGTAGCAGGAATGCCTGATCATATGGAAATTCTACATTTAGCTTCCTGAGAGATCTACCAAATGCTCTTCCACTGAGGCAGCATGATTTTATATTCCCACCAACAACGGTGTGTTCTTATTTCTCTGCATTCTCTCCAGCGCTTGTAGTTTACTGTTGTTTTTTTAATAAGCCATTCTGTAATGCATGAAATGATATTTCATTGTAGTTTTGATCTGCATTTCCCTAATATCTAATAGCTATTGATATTAATCATCCTTTCAGGTGCTTTTTGTTCATTTGTATTTTCTCTTTGGAAAAATGTCTATAGACATCAAACCTTTATCACATATGTGGTTTCCAAATATTTTCTCCCATTGAGTAGGCTGCCTTTTTTTTTTTTTTTTTTTTTTTTTTTTTCAGTGAAAGAGCTTTATTACATAGTTCTTTGTAAGAAGACAGGAGGCAAAGCAAAGCCTCTGATCAGTCTTCCCAAATTGGAGTAACTCCCAGGTTTTATGAAATTCAAATGAAGGGTGGTGGAGATATTGAATTTGGGAGTTTGTGATATATTGATTGATTTTTTCTATTGGAAACCTGCAATCTCAGAAACAAGTGGCTGCTTTTTTTTTTATTGTGGGTAAAAATCAAATGTTTCACAATACAAAACAATATTTGTAAAATGATATATAGTTATATATGTATATATGTGCATTTGCTTACATAAATGTTTTTTTTTCATATATATTTTAAAAGATGCTTAGATTACATAAATGTTACACAAAAATTACAGGGATTCCCATGATCTACACCTCCCACACCTCCCATAACATCTCATATAAACATCTTTCATTAGTGTGGCACATCATCTGCAATGGATATACACAACCTGGGGCTTTGCCACTAAGCATAGACCACAGTTCACATCATAGACCACACTCTCTCCACACAGTTCTGCATGGTATACACTGATGTAAAATGGCCTATATCCATCACCACACTGTCACTCAGGACAAACCCCAAGTTCTGAAAAAGCCCCTGTATTGCAACTGCCCTTCCCCTCCATGCCCCAAAAGTGTCTAGTGGCCACTGGCTTCACCTCACTGTTATAATTTCTTCCATTACTTGAATCCCAATATGTCTACAACAAAATACCATTAAGTCCACTCTAGTCCATAGCACTTCCCCCAATCCTGAGGGGACTGGAATGGTGATGTCCACTCCATCTCCAAGTGAGACTGGGCTTATATCCCATGGATACAGTGGATGGGATTATCCTGCCTTCAGCTGCAGGCTCTGTCCATTCCCTGGGATGGCTGTTGTCCATCATCGTCGTCTCCTCACCAGGTGACTTGGGTGAGTCCATTAAGCTGTAGAGTAGGAGTTGCAGCTCCACTGAGATTCCAGGCATGGCTGGCACATAGGCAGGCCAGAGGCTCCACTCTCTGGAAGTACACCTACGGGCCCCAGCCTCACAAATAGGTTTGAATAGAAGGGACTGATGGACCATGTACAGGGAGAACTTATTTGAGTCCAACTCTGTCACTCTCAGGAGCACAGATTCCAAAATAGAGCCCACTGATAAGGCATCAATCTCTGGGGATATCCCCCCTCATATAGGACCTGGGTGTCTCCAGAGCCCTCAGGAGTCCCTCTGTGTGGGGTGATATCCACTTTGGTGTTCTATGAGATTCTACTGATGTGTGCATAAGTGCTACCTCTGGGATGACCTCCAGACTCTCTTTGAAGTCTCTTACCTTTTCCCCCTTTTATTCAAGGTTTTTTACCAGTCGTGTTTCCAGTTGGCACTTGGTATTAGTCCCTCATTGCCAGGGAGGCTCATCCCCGGGAGTCATGTCCCACATTGGGGGGAAGGTAATGCATTCATATGCTGAGCTTGGCTTAGAGAGAGGCAACATTTGAGCAAAAAGGAGGCTCTCAGGTGGCAACTCTTAGGCACCCCATAACAGTAGGCCAAGTTTCAATTACAAGAGCATAGACTCATAAGGCTAGTCATCAATAACAAGAACCCAACAGTGGGCCATCCTCTTTTGCCAGACACTGCCCCTGCATTTGGGGGACTGTTGCTGCTCCCTTGGAGAATGTGGCTGAGCTCTCCAGGCTGGGAATTCAGTATTCCCTCATTTATTGAGTGATTGTCTACCCACAATGACAATGCCCCATGCCTTGATTATTTGAACAATTATATATATCTTTCATGTATATTCAGATGAACTTACTCCCATGAATCCCCCATCCCAGACATCCCCAACCAATGATCCTCTGCAACCCCTATTGTAACCCTTCTGTGACCTAAACCTTCCTTGAAGATGAAAGTAGGCTGCCTTTTTACCCTCTTGTCTAAGTAATTTGAAGCACAAAATTTTTAATTTTGAGGAAGTACCATGTATCTGTTTTTTCTTTCATTACTCATGCTTTGGGTGAAAGGTTTTCTAAACTATTACATACCACAGGATCTTGATGTTTTCTTACATCATATTCTAGGAGATTTGTGGTTCCAACTTTTATATTTAGGTCCTTTCTGCATTTTAGAAATCAGATATTTAAACAAATACATGTACATGAATATTCATGGTAGCAGTATTCACAGAAGCCCAAAGGTAGGACAAACCCCATTGTCTCTCCCACAGATAAAATGAATAATCCAAAGGTAACATTTTTGTACAATGGGATATTATTAAGCTATAAAATGCCATGAAGTACAGATACACAACACAATTGGGATGTACTTGAAAATGTTATAATAAGTAAAAGAAGCCTGAGACATAATGTCACATATTGTATGATTCTAAGTTTATTAAATAGACCACAAAGGTAATTCCAGATACAAAGAAACTGATTAGTGGTTGCCAGAGTCTGGGAGAAGAAATTTTGGGACTGAAACCTTAATGGTATTGGGTTAACTTTTGTAATAATGAATATATTTTGGAATTAGATAGAAATAATGGTTGTATAACATTGTGAATTTACTAAATGCCATAAATTTTATGCTGAAAAATAGATAATTATACATTTTGTAAATTGTACTTCAATAAAAATTCAAAAAACAATTCCTTTCAAATAGGAAAAATATGTACTAATATTTAACCAAATTAAGATTTTCAGAAATAGGTGCTGTTGGTTAATGGGGGAGTTTATTAGGGAAATTGAATTTTGACAAATTTTTAAAGTAAATATTTGGTAGACAATTTAACGTGTTCATCAATTATATGGAAGTGGCATTCTAGAGCAGTCAACTGTGCAGATTTTATAGAAACAAGTTATAATAAGGACTACCTCATTTATTCATTTTATTTCTATCACCACTTGCAATGATCAGAAGCCAATTAATATAAAGCCAGCAATATATTTAATTTGATTTCTCTGATTATTCTGAGTACTCATGTGGCTTTCCAACACCTCACATTACTTTCCATTGAAGCACAGTTTATAGAGATTGTATTTTATGCATTAGTTTCCTACAGCCTCTGTAACAACTTGCCACAAACTTGGTGTATTACAACAACGCATATTTATTCTGTTAGAGTTCTTAGAAATCCAAAATCAGTTTTGCCTGTCTGAACCCAATGTGTCATCTGGGCTGCACCCCCTCTAGAAGTTCTGAGAGAGAATACATCTCCTTTTCTTTTCAGTCTCTAGAGCTGAATTCCTTGCTTTTTCAGCTTCTGGTAGCTCATAGCATTCCTTGACACTTGATTCCTTCCTCCATCATCAGCCTACTTCATAATCTCTTGAAATCCCTCTCTATGCTGTGGTTGTAACATCACTTTCTCTCTTATGTATAGCCAAATCTATGACTGACTCCCTGATTCCATTTTTTTTTTTTGGAGGTACTGGGGATTGGACCCAGGGCCTTGTACATGGGACCACTGAGTTATATCCACTCCCCAATTTGGGCTGGTTTTTTCATTTGTTTTTAGGAGGTAATGGGGATCAAACCCAAGACTTTGTACATGGGAAACAGGTGTTCAACCACTTGAGCTACATCTGCTCCCCTGACTCCTTTTGAGAACACTTGAGTAGCACTTAGGGCCTGCTGGGATAATATCTTCATCTTGAGATCCTTCACTCAATTACAAATATCCTTTTCCTATATTGGTTAACATTCATATTTTCCAGGGATTAAGAACTAGATATATTTGAAAGTCCAGGAAAAACTATTCAGTCCACCATATTCAAAACACATTCATTCGGTGGAAACTGCTACTCAAATATATGTTAGAGTTTCCTGGCTGCTTTGACAAATACTACAGAATGAGTTGGATTAAACAGTAGGAATGTTGGGGCTCATGGTCTCAGAGGCTAGAAGGCTTGCTTCTTTCTAGGGTTGGTGGGATTCTGGTTCAGTGAAAACCTTTGAATTCCTTGACTTTCCTGACACATGGTGATGCCCCCTCCTTTCTCTTCTGTGTTCCAATAACTTCCTGGTTTTGGCTCCACTCCACAACATTTTCTTTTATAAGTCCTCCAGTTACAGGATTAAGACCACAACCTGATTCAGTTGGCCAAATCAGAACTAAAACAACATATTCAAAAGGTCCTGTTTATAATGGGTTCACACCTACAGAAGTGGTTTTTTTTTCTGAGGTAAATCATTCAACCTGTTGCAATCATATGTATATATGGTTTTCTAAAATGAGTAAGTCAAGGCAAAAAGACTGAGTTCTAAACCTGGTTCTGCTGCATGATTAGTACCTCTCTATGCAGCTGTTTCTTCACCTAACAAAGAAGGAAAAGGATGAGATCACTTATTTTATTTTATTTTATTTTATTTATTTATTTATTTATTTATTTATTTATTTATTTATTTTTTAACTAAACTAATATTGGATGAAATAGACTTTATTTATTATTATTTTTTTGCTTACAAAAATGTTGTTTATATATATATATATATACACATAGATTTTAAGAGGTGCTTAGATTACCCAAAATATTACACAGAACCCACTGGGATTCCCATGTTGCCCACCTCCCACACCTCCCATCA
>JAKSZT010053975.1:81965-102368 GCA_026826555.1 Tolypeutes matacus | reverse complement strand
CCACCCTCAATGAACTTACACATCCTGGAGCCTTGCCACCAACCATAGACCACAGTTCACACTGTAGACCACACTCTCTCCCACTCAGTTCTGAGTGGTGTGTGCTGATTTAAAATGGCCTACATCCGTTGCCACAACAGTACTCAGGACAACCTCCAACTCCCAAAGAAGCCACTGTATTTCAACTGCTCGTCCCCTCCCTACCCCAAAAGTGTCAAGTGGCCACTGGCTCCACCTCATTGTTATAATTTCTTGCATTGCTAGATCACTTATTTTAAACTTTCCCTTTTAAAACTGAAACCATGGCCTTTAAATAATTGTCACCCATATATAAAACTGATAAAGGCAGAGAGGCTGTAATTCCCTTCCTGGGCCCAACTGGTTAATTCCAGCTGGGGCTGAAAGCTCAGATTACCATGGAGAGAAGAGGGTGTGGGCAGGCCTGCTTAATAGCCCTGATTTGTACTGCCCCTTCATACTCATTGTTTCCAAGTGGGATTGAAGAGTCCACCTCACCCAGGTCCTCACTGACAATAAGGATGACAGAAAAATGTGATGCTTACTAGCCACACCTTACATCATTCAGTTTAGTCACATGGGTGCTGAGTGGAGTGGAAACTCAGCTCTGCACTCAGCCTGCTGACCATCCCATGGCAGGGAATTGGAGTACCACCTGCTTCTTCTGAGCAGGGATGAAAGATCATCTCCCACTCAGTCTCTCAATCACTCTCACAGCAAAGGATCAGAGCACCATTTACTTCTTCAGGAGGAGAATGGAAAGTGAGCTCTTTTTTCTGCTTCTGTTGATGGTTTTGGTTTGGAGGTTCCTACATTGCCCTGTTGGAATAAATAGTAGGTAATCAGAAAAACCAGAGTGGTTCCTTAATCTCCTAGACATCCTACCTTCCAATTTTCAGCAAATTTCTCTGCTTGTATGTTACATTGTGTTATTTCCAGAATTTCTAATTTCAAGGGGGAGAATCTAAGAGAATTTGAACTACTGCCTCTGGGATGAACCTGAAGTTTATTCTCAGAAGAGAGACTGGGTTTCCCACATGACCTAGAATATCTTGACCAAAAAATCATGTTCATGACTCTGATGGCCCTTTGTTATTCTTCCCCACATCTCTATGATACAGAGTGTGATCAGGTAATGAATAAGAAATAATGTCCTCACAACATATTTCCTAATTTAATCCAGCCACCATAGGGCCAGGTGTGAAGAAATAAAGAAATAGTCTATTTTCCCATCAAATGGTTGGATTTTTAGTGGAAAAGATACACTCAGGTATTGAGTAAGTGTCTGGAATATGCTCAGACATGTCATGAACATAATAGTTAGAGATGGGTAAAAGACCATACTTCATGGTCAAGTTGGGGTGGCAAGTGCATTAGAGTTCAATCTTATCAGTACTACAGGTGCTGGTGTTGAGGAGGACATCATTCCAAGAATGAGCAGAAAAAAATCCCCCAAATTCCCCTGAATCAGGATTGAACATTTCACATTTTATTTTGTTATTTATTTTTTAACACTTCCAATAAGATATAAACTCTTTGAAGCTAAGAACTTTGTATATTTTCCCAGGTCTGGAACACGGGAGAACTTCAATAAATATTTGTGAACTAATTTAGTGTTTATGTGTGATAGAATAAGTTCATTTACATTTAAGATACTTATATATGGCCATTGATTCCTAAATATTGTGAGTTAAATTCTCCTTAAAGATCACATGGATGCCATGGACCCTTTCCCTAGTTATGCAAATAAACAAACAGAAACAGATATGCTATAGCCACTCTTAGGTGCTTTGATGACCCCTTGAATTAGCATTTCATGGACTTAAGCTTTATAATGAACTTGTGGGGTAGGAAAAGAAAAGTAACTGATCTGAAGAGGGGTGAGAGCTCAGCATGCCGCTCTTGCCCTTTACCTTGCCAGCCCCAATGAAGGTTTAACTCCCACGATGCATAGTCTTCCCCTGGGGAGCCGTTTCTTTCTCTCAGACTATTCTA
The DNA here is from genome assembly GCA_026826555.1 of Tolypeutes matacus. Lineage (NCBI taxonomy): Eukaryota > Metazoa > Chordata > Mammalia > Cingulata > Chlamyphoridae > Tolypeutes > Tolypeutes matacus. Next base: position 100,355 of record JAKSZT010053975.1, on the reverse strand, counting down.
TATTAGGAGCATTTAATCCAGATAATGAGTGGGGATTTGTGGGGAAATTTAGAAATGGGTCAACAAAGGTCAGTGCCACATGAATGCAGGAATGAGTGTTTGCACTTCCTGGTTGTTCTGAGACATGGTGAAAATATGTGATGACTGTCCACCTCCTCATCACTTAGATCTTTCTATATTTTATGGCAAAATCAATGGTATTTTTTTCAAATGATGAGTATCCATTTGCCATAGACATGATATTTTTTCCATTGACCTATCCCACTAGGATTGGTGATGCACCATGCATTCCTTCCCCCTCATTCTCAGGACATTTGAAAGTTGACCAGAATCTCCCTTCTCTGTGGCTTCCAAGGTTACCTCACTTCTTGGCCTCAGAAGAATCTAGAATGTCTTTGCCTTCAGAGTTGTTTTGCTTATCTACACAATCTTGTCCCCAGCCACCCCTTCAACCTAATCTATCGTTCTCTTCCTCAGTCAGCTTTTTTTCTATACAGGCTTCTATGCTGTTTTGTTTTGTTTTGCTTTGTTTTAAAACAGACCAAGTATGCTCCACTTAAGTGCCCTTGTACTTTATTGTCTATCTTGTCTGCTCTGTTTTCTCCCTAAATGTCAACATGGTATGCTTCCTCACTTCATTCAGGTCTCTAATTAAATATACTTTCATCAAAGAGGCCTATACCACCTATCTAAAGTAGTACCTTCTCTTTTCCCTTTCCTTGCTTTTCTGGAGTGCACTTATCCCCACCCAGATTATATATCTGATTGTCCTTCCCCACTAGAGTTTAAGTTTAGTGGGGACAAGAATTTTATGCTTTCCTAATTGCTGCATCCTGTACCTGAAACACAATAGGAATTTCCAGAGTGAATGAATGCTGTGTGTAAGGGATATTTTACTTTCCCCTTTTCTAAGCCAAGAACCAACTTTTTCAATGCACTACTCACTTTGTCCTCCAGATGGTGCCAAAAGACCTTTTCATCTGCTAACACCTTAGCCCTACAATAGGATTGTTGCAAAGTATTAGAATAAGCTTAGTTTTCCATATGCTCTTTTCTCGAGATCTGGACTTCCTTTCTTAAATGATATCTAAAATCTCCATTAAACTTATTTCTTCATTTTCCTGCAGGAAGAGGAAACATGGGCCTTTACCAAATATATTTTCTGTACATCATCTCACTTAATTTTACAATGCTACTGTTAAGATTAGTATCCCCATTTTGGCTAAATGAAAACAGATTCAGAGAGTAAGTTACCACAACTTACAACAGTAACCAGTGGAGCATAAATAAGAATACAGGTTTGGCTGCAAACTCTTGCACATTTTTGCTTTTATCTAACTTAAATGTTCCCTTGATGAGGCTTGAAGAGAAATGCAAGAATTGAATTAATTTTCATTTCAGTGTTCTCCAGTTTATCTGCTTCTTTTTTCCAAACAGGTTCCTTTTTACACACAAGAAAAACCTCTAGGGCACTTTCTTCCAGAGACCCAAAATCCACTAACAACAATTCCTTGCCCAGGCATAGCCAGCACTAAATCTGGCTGCTGTGCTCAACAGAGAAGCATATTACAAGTTGGTTGATGTCAAAACACATCATTCTCACTGTAGACACAGGCCAGGAAGACAGAGCAGGAGCATCTGTGGAAGGAAACAGAAAACAATCTGGTCCTGAGGGAAAGGATGATATCAATTCTTCCTCTGGGCCCAGGACTAAGATAATAAAGAAAGTTGGTAATGGAAATGCCTTAAATATAATCTTAAAGTTGGGGGAAATAAGGGAGAGTAACAGACTTACACAGTCACAAAGTAAGTTACTGCTAGATTTGCAATCTTATTTCAGATCTCATGAAACTTTTAAAAAAAATGTTTCTGCAATCTTATGTATGTCCTTTCATATCTAAGGACATCATTCTAGGCAGTGGCAAAAATCTAAGTAATACTAACATGGCTTAGCCTTGACAAATTTATAAAATCAGAGAAAATTAAATATGTTCAGAGATTTTGATGATGTGTCATTTCTCCTTTCATGCTAAATTTCAGATTCATTTGTCTCTCTTACTTAAACTAGACTCAGAAATTTTTGAGAATGCTAACAAACTAAGAGAACTCTTGGAACTGAGAAAACTGAGAAAGCTTTTTGAAAGAAGGAGATTGTACCTTAGAACACAGGAAACATCTAGGATTCTGCTTGATTATTATGCAGAATTAATACATTTCTCCCTCCAATAAAAATATTTCTATTCCCCAATTGGTGGACCTGTAACATCCATTGGGATTTCTCTTAAGACATCTGAAACCACCACCTCCACCCCTCCTCTGAAGCACATGACTACAAGTGACTGCAATTCAGGAAAATTTAAATAAATCATTAAAAGGAAAAACACACAGCTGCTTTTGAGGGCAAACACAGTTCATTTTAATATCTAGCTTCTCTATCTGGCTGACTCAGCTAATAATTTTTCAGTCTGACTATATGCTTCAAAGCCAAGCTTAGTTCTGCTTCTTGTCATGCTGGAAGGAGTCTTTGCTTCAACATGGCTCCATGGTAGTCTGATTTGAATGCAATCTTTCTTCCCCAGAATTAGACAAGCCTAGCTGTAGAGCATTCTGTTTAACCAAACACTTGGCTCTGTAGTACTATCCAAGCCAGGAAACATGAGTTGATTTATGACAGAAATCTTTATTAAAAGGTGTGTTTCAGCAATATGCTAGCATGCATACAATATACATACATACATATGTATACTCTCACAAACCTTACAGATTGCCACCATGAGGTTAACCAGTAAACTAAAACCAAAATGTGGGTAACAGGGGGTGGAACTAAGGGCAAAATTTCCATGTTTTGTCTAAGAAATTTCAAATTTCTCAGAATTTTCCTGAGGAAAACTGACGAGAGACTTTTCAAAATAAAATATATATCACCCACATCTCACTCCCAGAAAATAAAAGAGCTTGTTTGGAGGTTCTAGCAGGGGAGCGCAGCTACTCGTATACCCTTGACCGAAGAACGGTCCTCCTCTAGCGGGGAAGGTCGTCCTCTTCGACCAAGCGCGCAGCTTTGGGAGGGACGCACATGGAGCGGTGAGGGAGGAAGGGGACATCCGCCCAGCCAGCCAGATCAACTGAATCAACCCTGGCGATCAATGGGATGACAGATGTCGCAGCCAGATCACCCTCACATCCGCAACATATTTTTAATGTAGGGAATGATCCAGTGCCTGACTCAAGGTTGTGGGGATTTTTCATCTCTATGTCCCCCCAATACGCCAGGACAGAAAACTTTATTTTTCTTTTAAGATTTAAACTAATCTTAACTCTAAGTTATGAGATGGATAATGACATTTTAAATGGTAAAATATATGCACCACCAGAAATTATTCCCTAGTTAGTTGTTTATGTTCCACTCGTGGTTGCTATTTACATACAGGTTAACACTATATAACAATTATGATGCATCATATTTGGTTGTGCATTTTTCAGTTAATATCAGAAGTTACTTTCTGTTTAAAACTAACCCTAATTAATTATATTTACAAATATATAAAAATTGGATGTGACCAACGTAATAGAATTTTTGGTAACAACTTTTATTTCATAAATATTTGCAAGTACTAGTCTATTGAAAGGAACTTTAAAAGCTTTGCATACTATTCATTACAAAATTATGCATTCAAGAGTCCCAGATAATTTCTCAATCCTATATTTTTGTTTATTTTTCATTAGTAGGTTTTTAGGTAAAATTCTGAAATCATGGTTGAATTGTGTGGAAAAAGCAATCTTGTTAGATGTAGTTTCCAGTGTGATATTTCAGATGTTAGCTCCAGCTGAAGGTTTTTTGAGAATTAGGCATGAAAAGGTTAATACCCAGTGGCTGACACATGAAGAGACTGTCTAAATTTCCTGGAAACTCCTACTAACTGGACCCCACATCCATCCCACCATGGACCTCCTTCCTTTCCCCCAGGTAACTTCCTGATTTAATCATCACAATCCTGACTTTCAGTAGAGCCATCCAGAATGATACCATTTTCACTTTAGGCTTATCAAGCTCTGAAGCAATTGCAAGCCAAATTAGTGTCAATCCCCATGTATTCTTCAGACTTTGGCTTCTGTATTTGTAGACTAGACAGGGCACTATAGAAACCCAGAGGCAGTACAGGACTGAATCATTTGCCCTTTTTCCTAGACCAGCTACATAACTTGGCTCAGGAAGCTGTAGCTATGGATCTCCAACCACTCACCTTGGAATATGTGCCTTGGGGATGGGCATGTCCAGAGCCCCATGTGTCACCATGTCTGAGCAGAGAACAGGCTTGCACTAGGGCAATGGATAACTTCAAAGCACTCTGCCACCACTGCAGCAAAGGCCCTGAGTTTTTCTCCAATGTCATCTACCATGCATGCAGGCAGGAGCCATGGGATTTCCCTGTGCATGAGCATGTTCCTGAAGTCAGAGGGACCTAAAATGCTGTTGAGACCCACCTGCCCAGGAGACAACAACTGTGACTGCAAAGGAGTTACAGTCCCCTCTGGAAGAGGTGGACACTACAGACAGTGCTGCCCAATGGGGCCCAAAGCAACCAGGAGAGGTCAACATGGGTGGAGGTAGGTGAGTGCACATCCAGAGCACCCCCTGGAAACCAGGCTGTCCCCAAAAGCTGATGAAAACCAATGCTTAATTTAGGGAGAAACTTGGAAAGGAAAGGAATACCCACAGCATTGTACCCTTAGACCAGCACTCAGGAAGGAGGCTGAGACACTGCTGTGAGGGCCCTCATAGTGCCCCTGTAGACTCTTCCACTGGGACTGTGCACTGCATAACTAGGTGCCTTGAGGTCTGTACAGTGGAGAGTATTTCTTATTTTGTTCCTCTCCTGAATTACTTAAATGTTTTCAGAATAGCAAATCACTTCATGCAATCCCTAATATGCTAAGGGTCTTTTTTTTAATCTACTAAGATTGTTATGATTCTTCTCTAGTACACAATGATTAAAGCCTTTTTCCTTATGAGACTAATGAAATTCTTATTTACCTGTGGGAATAGAATTTGGGTTGTGGAGTCAGGATTAGGGGGGGCCTGGAGCTGGAAGGGGAGCAGGGATCCAGGTCAGAGCTGGACACAGAACTCAGGATTCTTTGACAAGGTGTGGAATTCACTGGAGTGAGAAGGGGCAGCTGGGTCAGTTTCAGTTTGCCTTGAAACTGAGTGAAGCCCTCCAGGTGAGAGGGCAGAAACCACCAAATGTTCCTTGAGTGGTCTGAAGGTTACATTAACAAAATGGGTAGGGAATAATACCAGTTAACAGGGGAAAGAGGAAGAACTCAAGTCCTTTGTGCCCTCTGAGTTGAAAAGCATGTAGTTCCAGGATATCAACTCCTTGTCAGACAAATCCAGGCAGCTACAGATCTCATCTTTGCTACAGCCTGCTCAGTGCATAATCTGACTGAATTTTACTTCAAGATTCAGCAAAACTGAAGACTCATGGATACTGTCACTTGGTCCACTGAAGTTATGCACTGCCAGCCTCTGCCCATCTCAGGACCTGCAGCACCTGAGACTCAGTACTTCCTGCAGGTGTCCCAGGGTTAAGAGGTACACAGCCCCATAGTTTCAGCTGCACCTGGGCCAAAAGACAGAAAAAGTGTGCAGTTTTCACCACACTTTGGACTTTCAGCATTTTGTCACCTGTATATTAGAAATCAAAACCAGAAACTAGATGTTGACATTAATTTTGTCTATAAGGCATTTTTTTTCTTTCATTCAAAGAAAGATCTTTATTTCAATATGAAGTCACTTTGGGATTAGAATGTGGGGCATAGACTGTGTTTACCTACCACTTTTTTATTACACTGATTAAATTAGGAATATGACTGATGCTTCTTCTTTTTTTTTTTTTTTAATCTAGTGGATGTTTGAGTGGAAATGGCTGCTGTGTTTAGTGTAATTATTCTCCCCATTTTTCAAATGAATGGAAACCCATGAAGCAGCTGGCTGCCTCAGTGGATTGCCTGATGGCTTTGGTGACATGAAGGAGATATTAGGATTTGGGCAGACTCTGTCCACATGACCCCATCCCAGTGAGTTTGGCCAGGATCCGCCTGAATGGGCAGCTCTGGTGGAACTCTTCATAGCCACAGAGGACAACGCCCTTGAGAAGGGACAACAATGTCATTGGGCTGCTTATATGCACATGTGCTGACTGAGCTTGAAACCCAGTATTAGTGGTGTCTTATCATATTCTGAAAGAATGGTGGCAGTTCTGCCTTTTATTTGCGACTCTTTAGAGAGGACTTTCTAATTCAAAGAAAGCTGTTGTGGGATTTGGGTGCCCTCTCTAAATGTCCCCACAAAAAAGTGTTCATGTGGGTGTGTTTCCTTTTCTTCTGAAACTCATGTTCATATTTGCTTCCTTCCATGGATGTAGGTTCCTCCCCCAAAAGGTGAGTTTAAAGTATTCACAGATAAACCAAAACTGAGAAAGTCTGTCAACAACAGAAATACCCTACAAGAATTACTAAAGGGAGTTCTGCAGGTAGTAAGGAAAAGATAGGAGACAGCAGCCTGGAGTATTGTGAAGAAATGAAGATCACCACTAAGGATAACTAAAAGAGTATATGCAAAACCCAAAAATACTGTATCCTCAATAAAAAGGCTGAAGTAATTACTACCTTTACAATAACCACATTGAATGTTAATGGATTAAACTCCCCAACCAAAAGACACAGGTTTCCAGAATGGATAAAAAAGACATGATATAAGGACAGTTTCGCAAGATAAAGAATTTTTGACTGGCAATTATTTTCCCCTAATGCTTTAAATGTATCATACCACTGCCCTACTTGCCTTCATGGTGTCTGATGAGAAATTGGCACTTGGTCTTACTGAGAATCCGTGATTTATGCTGAATCATTTTCTCTTGCTGCTTTTAGAATTTTCTCATTATCTTTGACATTTTACATTCTGATTAATATGTGTCTCAGAGTAATTCTATTAAGGTTTATTCTGTTTGATATGTGTTGTGTTTCTTGGACATGCATAGTTATGTCTTTCCTAAGAGTTGGGAAGTTTTTGACCATTATTTCCTCAAATATTCTTTCTGCCCCTTTTCTCTTTTTCTTCTGGATCATCCATGATGCATATGTTTGAGTGCTTCTTTCATTCAAAACCCTGAGACCCTGCTCAATTTTTTCCCATTGTTTTCTCTATCTGTTCTTCTGACCGTATGATTATAATTTTCTTGTCTTCTAGTTCTCTGATTCTTTCTTTTGCCTTTTCAAATATGCTGTTTTATGTCTTTAGTGTATTTTCAATTTCTACTATTTTGCCTTTAATCTCCATAATTTCTGTTATGTTTTTTACTTTCAAATTCATACATTGTCTTCTTAGTTACCCTTTATCTCTTTATGCTTATTTTCCTCTGTGTTCTTAAATTGAACTAGGAGAATTGTTTGAGCATCTTTGGTTAGTTTTTCCAACTTCAGAGTCTCCTCTGAAATTTTAATTTGTTTCCTTTTCTGAGCCATATTTTCCTGTTTCTTAGTATGGCTTGTAATTTTTTGCTGATCTCTAGGCATCTTGATGCCTAGACTCTGAAGGTCCATTTCTCCCTCTTGTCTCTGGTTTTACTGTTGGTTGGCTTTGTGTTAAATCTCTTCTTTGACACTTGCTCTAACTTATTCTAGACCTTTAGAATAGCCCATGTTTAACTGTTCAGCTTTTCTTAGCTCTTCTTCATCTGATTCTTTCCTGGATATGTGTTGCAATTTTTGAGATTGCTCTTTTTGTGCAATTGTTTCACCTTCAGGAGAGAGCTTCCTTTTCTCTGTCCCTTCTCCAGGAAGTTTGGTCTGTTCTATTTGTGTGCAGACTTTTATCCCCAGGTCCTATAATTTGTTTAAATTCTCTCCTTCACTCATTTCTCTGTTTTCTTTACGCTTTTTAGTTCTGGGACCCATTCTCTCTTATAGCAGTTCAATTTAACTCCCCCTGCCCCTTTTTTTTTCTGTGAGAGTTTCTTGTCTCTGGTTTCTTCCCTGTTAGGGTATCCTGTCCCCAGGAGCCAGATGGTGTTAGTTGAGAAAGGTGGGTCACTTCAGAAAAGTCCAGTCTGCCTTTAGGTGTTCCAGCTGACTGATAATGGATTGAGCAAGGTCACAACAGTTCTTACCAGCCTATCTAAGGTGGCTTCTACCCTTTTTCTATGTAGTGTCCTTCAGCAGCTTGTGTTCTGTCCTGGGTCTCTGCACCTGGATATTTGCGGACTTCCAACTCACTGCTGTGGATCTGGTCTCTGTCTGCTGTTGGAGAGAGCCTGGCCATGCTCCCTCTGTGTGAATCCCAAGCAGTGTTGGACCGAGTGAGGGAGAAGGGAACAGAATTGATCCATGGTCTGGTACGGAATTCTCCTCCCTGAGCTCTTTCTGTTTCTTCGAGCATTTGTGGAGTTGTTTTCCAGTCTTTACTGTCCTCCAGAGTTCTAAGGAAATGAAGTTTGTCCTTCTGTTTGCTAAAGCTTTGGGGAGGCTTATTCAGAGGATGCCTTTCTTTGCCATGTTCCTTACATTACTATGGGATTGATATTTGTGTAGGGCTTTTGGTGGAAGTTTGATTTCATTTTCCTCCATATGGATAAGTACTTGTCCCAGCAACATTTATTGAAAAATCTGTTCTCTCCGCATTCGTTTGCAGTGCTATCTCTCATCATTAATCAATATCTATGTTTGCGTGGCTTCTGTACTTTATGGCGTTGGCTTGTCTATTCCCTTTGCTGATACCAAACCTATAAAGTTATTTAAGTATTACTACTTTTGTACCTGTATTGCAAGTCCCCTAATTTGGTATTCTTCAAGAGTGTTTTGTCTGCTCTTAGAACCAGTTCATGAAGTTTGGATTGGCATGGCATGAGATAATGTAGATTATTTTGAGGAACATTTATACCTTTATAATATTGCATCCTCTAATCCATGGAAAAATGTATTTCCCTTTATTTAGGTCTTTTAAAATCTCTTTCTATAAAGTTATAGTTTTCTGCATAAAGATTTTTGAACTTTTATAACTTTTTTTTCCTTATGTGCTTTGAAGCCAATGTAAATGCTTTTAAAATTCATATTTTTCTAATTGTTGGTTTTTGATATGTAGACACTAATCAGATTTTTATATATTGATTTTTATGTCCAAGTTACTTGATAAACTTCATCAATTCTGATAATTTTTCTAAATATTCTTCTGGGTATTCTACTTATATAATTATATTTTCTGAGAACAATGAGTGTTTTGTTTCTTCTTTTTTCTTTAAAGTGTGTTCCATCTGTGCTGACTGAAACCTCCAGTATATTTTTGAAAATATGCCTTGATAACAAACACAAAAACCCTTATTTTCATTCTGACATTGAAGAGAATGCTCTTTATCAGAGTAAGGAAGTTCCCTTTTATACCTAGTTTTCTAAATGATTTTATCATAAAAGGATCTTGAATTTTATCAAACTGTTTTTCTGCATCTTTTGAGATGTTCATCTGATTTTTCTCCTTATTCTGTTAATATGGTAAATTATAGTAATTTATTTTCTCATGTTAAATCAACATCCCATTCCTAGTAGAAATCCAATTTAGAATTATGCCAGGTCAGTACAAAAGTGGGTTCAGTTTGTAAATATATTTTGCACCATGTTCATGTGATTTTTCCTTTGTTGGACTTTATCTGGCTTCAGCATAAAGGTTATGCTGGCACATGACTGATAAGAGGAGGGCTTGCTATTTCTATTCTCTAAAATTGGTTGTGTAATACAGGAATTATTTGTCACTTTACTCTGGTAGAAATTACGTGCTATCTTCTTTGGGGTAAGATTTTTCAGGCATTTGGTTTCGTTAGTGATAATAGAACTATTCTGGTTTTCTGTTTTTCCTCCTGTGTGAGTTTTGGTTATACATTGAAAATGTATTGTGCAAAGTTCTTAGAGTCCTTCATCATTGGTAAATGTAACCTTTTGGATTCCTAATACTGTTTCTGCACTTCTTTTTTTAAATCAGTCTTGGCAGAAGTTTTTCAACTTTATTAACTTTTAAGAACAATTTTTGCCTCTGTGACTCCTCTCTATTGTATGTTTGCTTTTTCTTTTGGGAGTGTTTATTCTATTTTTCTTTTTCTAATTTCTAAAATTAGATCCTAGATCATCAATTTTCAACCTTTCCTTTCTAACATATCATTTTAGGTTATAAATTTCTCTTTCATTTCTCAAATTTTAATATGAGGTATATTCATAATACTGCAGTTCTAAGTATTTCCAGATTTCTGGTGTGCTTATTTTACGCAGGCAATATTCATTTAGATTTACTCATATATTTTACCACTTGACTTTCTCATAATTCCTTCTTACTTCTTAGATATCCCTTCTGGATCACTCACCTTTTATATGAAGTATATCCTTTAGAATTTCCTGTATTGGGAGCTGTTGTTGCTTGGTGAGGTTTTTGGTTGCCTCAAGGTGTCTTCATTTATCTCATCTTACTGAGAAGTGTTTTGCTGTGTATATAATGCTGAATGGACAGGTATTTTCTAGCAGCACACTGACAATATAATTCTCCTGTCTTTGACTTTAATTATTGTTGAGAAATCAGTTACCAAACTAATTGCCATTCCTTTGAAAGAATATCTGTTTCTTCTCTCTGGCTCCTTATGAAATTTTTGTCTTTGATGTTCTGCAGTTTTACTATAATGTTTCTAAATGTAGCCTTTTTTTCTTTTAAGAGGTACCAGGTAATGAACCTTGTATATGGTAAGCAGGTGCTCAACCACTTGAGCTACATCCTCAAACCTAGAGATCTTTTCTTTCATTCTTGTTGGCTTTTCTTGGGCTTGTTGATCTTCTGGATTATTGTCTGTTACCAGTTCTGAAAAATTCTCAATCATTATGCTTACAGATATTGCCACTTCCTTATTCTTTTTTTTTTTTCTCTTTCTATAATTCCAGATAGACTAATAGAGCTTATCCTCCATGTTTAAAATTTTTTCTTTTATATTTTCTTCTCTTGGTTTATATGCTACATTCTGCATAATTTCTTTGGATCTATCTTCTAATACACCAGTTTTGGTAGTTAGTGTCTGTAGTGGTTTGGCAGTTTGATGTAATTATGAATTCCAAAAATATATATTGGATTATGCTTGTAAACTGGTATGTTAATCTGGGCATGATTAAGTTATGATTAGGGTTTTGATTGGGCAACCTCAATAGGGCTTTAAGCCCCACCCATTGGTGGGTGGGGTCTCCAAGATAAAAGACATGGCAAAGGACAGTGTTTGAGCAGTTTTGATGTTAGAGTCTTGAGCTGGAGCCCCAGGAAGTAAGAGAGCTTGGTCGTAAGGCTCCGGGATAGAGACAAGCCGTTCGCCTGATAGTCTATAGCTGGTCTTGTGGAGAGAAGCAAAGCCTAGAGAGCCTCATAGTCTACAGATGACCTTTTGGAGGAACCAGAGGAGCTAAGCCCAGAGAGAAACGCAGCCCCGGGAAGAGAGGAACCCAAGAAGCCTGAACCCTGGCAAACGTTGGCAGCTGTCTTGCTCCAACACATGGCAATGGACTTTGGTGAGAGAAGAAACTTATGCTTTATGGCCTGGTAACTGTGGACTTCTACCCCAAATAAACACCTTTTATAAAGACCAACTTATTTTCTGGTATTTTGCATCAGCACCTATTTGGCTGACTAATGCAGTGTCCAATCTGCTGTTATGCATGGCCATTGGATTTTTAAATGAATTCATTATATTTTCTGTTTGTAGAGTTTCAAATTATTATAGGTGCTTTTGTTTTTGCTGCTGTTGTTCCTTACTTAATTTAAAACTTCATTCTTTTATTTCTTTAAATATGTGTAGTGTATGTAACAATACCCATATCTGAGATCTTTAAGGGACTGAACTTTCTGTTTATTCTTATTCTTGGTTTTGGTCCTCGTATGTTTTGTCTGTTTCCTCTTTGGTCAAATAGAGTCAGGAGTGGTTGTGTCCTTACAATAATTTGTGACACTTAAACAGGTTAATACAGGTAATCCACTTTGAACGGTGACTGTCTCATGTAAGCTCTCAATCTGTGTTACCAATTGAAATAATGGTAAAAATAATAACAGTTTTCTTTATTGTTATTATGTAGTGATTATTGATAGTGGGCTCATATATTCTTGGACCTTTAGCTGTGGGATTTCTCCCAATCCTGGCTTGAAGGTGGGTCCTTCCAAAGAAGATTTGCATTTACTTTTATCAGGTACCTGTGGGCAGATAACCCAGGACCATTTTAAGTACATTTTTAACATGAGGGCTCTTTTTTTTTTTTTTTTTGACTTCTGGGTATTGTGGACTAGTTTGTGGTTAAGCATTCTTAGGGAATGATTCCCCACTCATCCCCTAAACTCAGGGCCAAGTTTCTGAGGAAGGTTATTTATTATATTCCCCCGGGGGTGAAGTGGTCATTTCTAGTTTTCCCTTACGTTGACGGTATAGCCTCTTGGCTTTATGGGGGTAGGGGTCTCCTATTGCTTCTTCTCCCCCTGGGGGGGGGTTCTTGCTCTCCTTTTCCCAGAGCAAGATGCCAGTAAAGCAAACCCCAATTTCAGTGGGTCCTGTAGATGCCCTCAGAGGAAACATGACTTCAGGGCTAAGCTAACCTCTCTGGGTTCTTGCTTTCAGTTATTTGTTTTTTTTTTTTTTTTTTGGAGGGGGGGAGGAGGGAGTGTTGAGTATTCTTTACTTTTTGCCAGCTCATTAATACATTTCAACGATGCTTTTTTTCCCCAAAGGACTTTTAGCTCTTTGCAGTTGGAGGGTCAGATTGTGTATGCCTCTAAACTGCTGTAAATAGAAATTTGTACTATTTTTCAAATATGTAAATGAATCTTTAGTGGAGGGCAGCCAACTATTATTATGATGCTGAATTTCTCAGACTGGGCAAAATTGGATGGCATTGGTGTTCAAAGCTGTGCTACAGATGTCGAACATCTTCCTGGAACTTCAACTTTAAAAGACTGTAACTAGTTGAAAGCATTGCTTTATATTAAATACAATATTGATGTGTAATGAAGTAGAAATTGAGGGTTGCAGGAATATTTTTAATATAAATTGTGAATTTTGCCCCAGAGCATGCCATCTTCACTATTCATCACTAAAAGGGATGCTTTAGGATGAGGAAGTAGGACTGGTGATTTCCATTTCTGCCCCCTACCCCCATCCCCAAGGAAAATTTACAGATGTGTTTTTAACTTTAACCAATGCAACTTCACACTTTCAACAATAAAATAGCAGTTGAGAGCATTGCAAGAAATGTCTTGAAGCAGTGACAATAGTTTCTCTTTTTCCTTCTTTGTCATTTGTCGTTATTTTTTCCTTCTCTTCCTTTTTCTTTTTTTGCTTTGCTTTCTGGTCCTTTCCTTATTTTCCTGTTCTGTTAGTTGTTATCAGTGGCATGTGTTGGTAGAGGGTTATTATTATTTATAATAATACTTATTATTTATAATAATACTTATTTTTAAAACTCCACCTACAATGATGTGTTTCAATAATTGTGACAGCCTTAAGAGATTGTTCCGTTTAGTTTCCACAACTCAGTAAAAACCCTGCTTTTTATTAAGTGAAGAAACTGAGACCTGGGGTGATTTAGTGATTTTACTGGAGATACAAGGTTAGGTATTGGCAGACATTGGAGTGTGGCCCACTTCCATCTGCTTTCTCACCTCGCCTCTCCTGCATCCTGTAGATACTCAATTTGAGTTTCCCTAAAGGATTAACTTTTGAGAAATCAATTGGCTGTCCAAATCTGTCAATTATATATTTGTTTTTTCTTATGTTAATTTTACCTGTGTCCAAATGGTGTCCCTTCATGGCTGGGAAGGGCCAGGTTTTGTTTTCTTACATAACCCCTAAAATAGCAGAGGCTCTTGTAGTGAATGTTTACTTACTAAACTCTTCTTGAGTACCATCCATGTGAGAAGACAGTAATGCTAGGTGCAGTGGATACAAGTTAAATACCATCCCTATTTTGGACTGGAGTTTAAAATATGGTGGATGAGGCCCACGGGCACAGAGGGATGAATTAACTTGAGGAAGGAGAAACTGTTGAGCTGTTTCCTGAGTAGGGAAGTAGCTGGCGTAAAAGTACCTAAATGAAATTTACTGAACACAGCACACCGGCTTCAATTCCATTGGTTGGGCTGATTGATGGAGTATCACTTAATAATCAGGCTAAATACATTTCATGTTGAAAGGAGAGGATTACAGGTGACATTGCCTCTCCAATTTTAGATTGATTCTTGGAGCTGTATTCTTGAGATTCTGTAATTACCAGTTAGTGACACAAGTGGATTTTTTGCAATCCCCTCCCCGCCCTCCCCCCCAAATTTCTTTATTAAAAAAACTTCCAGTTCAACCTCTTGCCCACGAACAAATGCATTACTTGTTTTTACAGAGTGGACACCAAGCCAAGAGCAGACACATTAACTCCTATTTTTACCCCCCAGAAAAGGAAGAGTGAGGACTATACTCTCTCTGTCCTTCTCAGATCTATCCCTGCAGGCCCCCTTTTTGACTAATTAGGAAGTGACTGAGTGGATTGCTGGCTTCCCTTAGGCAGAAATTGAGAAGTGCCTTCTTTATGAATGTAGATTTAGCAATACTTTGGTAACCCAGAGTGTTTATGGCTCTCCTCTATTCCATTTGAGAGATTTCCTTCTCCTTTCCTAAATGAGATTTTGGCATGAAGTTTTGGAATTAGAAATGCTCTTTATGGTGGGTGGTATTTAGGTAGAGCTGGAATAATACCCAGTTTATTTTGTGTAAGTAGATGCTTACGGGTTGGCCTGGTAAGCCCTTCTTCCCAGAAGCATCACTGTTACTAAAATGAGGCAGGGACTTCTGAAACGGATGTATTAATGGCCTTTGGAACAGAAGCAGTTGGTGAGTTGGGGACTCCCCGTGACCATAATAAGAAAGCCAAATGTATTCATGAGTGATTTGTTTGGGTTCTTTCTCTTCATGGATCCCCCTAGAGTAGGAGAGCCATTTCCATGGCCCCAACTCATCTTTGTAAAAACACGCAAAGAACCCTATTCTCTTATTCCCCCCCACCCCCCCAATGGTAGGCCAAGCAGGGTCCCCAGTCACATCCAGGGCAGAGGCCTGAGCTGAATGAAGAATGTAATAATTTTGATTTTCTCCATTCCCCTGTAATCATATTCCTCCTTCTGTGGTGTCAAGCAAGACAGGTTCTTCTCTTGTTCTCCTCTGGGGCTATCTTTATATAAGTGCTTATAAAACTACCCTAAGATGGCATTAAACTGTTTCTGACTTATTCCCCTTTTTAGTCATGCAGAAATATTCTTCAAAAAAAAAAAAAAAGAATTTTGACTGGGAATGATGACAAAAAGAAATGTATTTCCAGACTAGTGAGATTCAAAATTAAGGCCTAATTTTGAATCTCAGTAGTCTGTTGTGTTAGGGGTATTTAAATACCAGATAAGATGAGAAAAACTGCCAATGGCTTGTGATTATTGAGCAAGTGAATTCGAGGTGGTTGTGAGAATTAAGGTCAAAAGTCCTATATTTATCATACCAACTTCCCACCCCCTCTTTTTTCCCTCAAATTTCCCTATCTTAACCCCCATGGGAGGAATAATGGCTGTAAAATTAGTAGAAAATGTGTTCCTCTCTACTCATTTGGCATGACTTGTTTGCCCCACATGAGTCGATGAATGGCTGCTTCTAATTCTGAGGCTGACGTAGTAGTTTTTATTTTGTTAACTCTAAATTTCATTCAGTAGGGTCTTAGTGGTAACAGGAAGAACAACATAAGTTAATATCCATTACAGTGCATGGTTTAAAAATAGTTACTAGTAAAGCTTTATTTTTACACAGGTAATTTGATCTCATGTCATTGATAGAAGAAAAATCAGGGTATTTGTCCAGGCTTGGTTTACAGCTGATTTTTCAAAAACTGCCACATAGAATAATCCACATGAATTCTGTTTCTGTAATAAAGCAAGCAGAATTTATAGTCAGCACTCCAAATGATTTACTGGCAACCACAGGTGTGGCATAGTCTTTTCCATATTCTGACTCTTTTGCAAAATTTTTGTGGAAATATTTCACATTCTACCATGGTATAACAGAGCATTTTTTGTTTAAGTATTACAGAGGACAGAACCTTAGGGTCTTTACTTTTCTGTCAAGTTACAGAGAGAGAGAGAGTGAGTCAGAAAGCAGATTAAAATATATCTCCTTTCATTCCTTTTGGTGTCCAGAAACCAATCGCTGCCATATTGTTTTCAGCCCTGAAACCCCTAACCTTTTCCTTCACTGGGGAGGGAAAAACTTACCATAATTTATGTTCTAAGTTGTTTTCCTTTAGTAATGACCTGATTTATGGTTTTGAATCCTGATTCCAGCACTTTTCAAAGTTCCTTGTCATCAATCACTTTTATTAGACTTTCTTTCTCATCACAACAGAAATCAGGCCAGTTAGTTGCCTAGGTATCTCTGTTTATGGAATGGTCATTGAGATTCAGGACCTTCACCAAGGTTATACGAAGAGTCGGTTTCAAGGCCAACTTGGAAGCTGTTGAGTCCTACTTAGCCTATGGAGAAACGTTAGTATTCTCTAAGGTTAATTAATTAATGCTAATTCATTCCCCCAGCATCCCTATGGAAGCAAATCCTATAAATGGGCTAATAGTCATTAAAATTTTGAAGATGAATTCAAACTATAAAAACCGAGTTTATTTTGGAAATGTTTCAACATCATGAGGAAGAGAGAATGAGTTCCTAGTATCTTAATAACAGATAAGCAACTGTATGAAGGAAAAGAAGGCAAAAGGCTGAAGCTGCAGGCAGGAAGATTTAGGTTAGGATTAAGAAGGCCCTTCCTAACAGTGGAAAAACTGAAGCAAGTTAAAGAGGATAGGTCTTAAAATTGCCTTGCCAGAAGTTTTGTTGGGTTTTGTACTGTTTTTTTGAGTAGACTGTGTGTTCTCTGACTTGGATTTGTCTCCCTGGAACTAGGACGTGTTGAGATCTATAAACTTCTCTATTGCTCTCCCCTGTCCTCTCTGATTTCCTTGTGGCCAGTGGAAACCCTTGTCCACATCCATATACCAGGTTGACCTTTGAAGATCTCTTGACCTGATTAAAAACAAATAAACAAACTCTAAACCAATGGATTTTTTTTCCTTTGATAATATATACCCATTCAGTTATACTCCCATCCCATTAGGCAGCCTTCTAAGGGAGGGTGAGGACCCTGATGGGAAAGGTGGAAGCATAACCGAGATGCTAGTTAAATATGGGGGTTCCTGTTTCAAGAAATACCAATTTCCATGCCTAAGAAAAGTAAATGGCACAATTTAGAAACTCTGGCCTCCCAGTATAATCTCTTGTTTGTCATGTTCAGGAATTGTCGATTCCTAGAGCTTGAGGTCTTTAACTTCATCTGTAAACAGGCCATGTGCCCGCTGCCCTTAGTGAAACCTGTTGTTGAGGTCACTCCTTGCTAAGGAGATGTAGCGGATGCAGCTGAGGCTTCAGGTGCCATGTGGCATCTGTCCAGTCACGCAGACCTCTCCCGACCTGGACCTTTGTGCAGTGACTTCCAGGCTGCTTCCTTCCCCGGTTTTCCTTCTGACTTTCAGGAGCTCAGACTCTCTTCATTTTTTTGCTTGAATGTTTGGGATCGCCCCTTGACCGATCACCCTTTACTCTTAGTATCTGTGCTTTGAGAGTGAGCTGATAAGAGCACCAGTGAATCTCTCATGTTAATTTGCACATGGCTTTTCTTAAGACTGCTATGCCTCTTTCCCACTATTTTGCTAATGAATGGCTCTTCCTTTAAGACAAGGCTCTCAAACTACCTGCTTTTGGAAGTCATCCTTGTACTTGACCTCAGGGCTTTTATAATACTTGGGTTCACTTCTTCCCCCTCTGCATTACTTGTTTACATACCTATCCTTCTTATTGAACTCCTTAGGAGTGGGGCCATGTCTTAACTATCTTTGTTTCTTCTCCAAATATCTGTAGTTTTGTGTGACATGGGGTAACATCCAACATGTGTCTTTTGGTTGGCTGGCTTGATGGATGGATAAATAAGTGTGTGTGATAGTTAAGTTGATGTTTCACATTGGCTAGGGTATTGTGTCCAATTGTTTGGTCAAGCAAGCAATGGCCTCATTGTTCCTGTAAGGATATTTCGTGGACTTGAATCATCAGTAAGTTGACTGCATCTATGGCTGATCGCGTGTACAATCAGCAAAGGAGTTTTCCTTTAGCAACGAGAGAAGTCTCATCCAAGAAGAATTTCCATCTCTGCTTCAACCAGCCAGCTTCTCCAGGGGGAATTCATTGAGGCCTTCTTTGGAGTTCC
>JAKSZT010053975.1:1664-56965 GCA_026826555.1 Tolypeutes matacus | reverse complement strand
GGGAGCTTGCAGTGTGCGCCCTCCTACACCAACGCCATCTTGCCGCCCTTCCATACTATTTTGCCATTTTCTTTTTCTGCTTCATCATTTGTCCTATACTTTCTACTATTGTGTTTTTCTCCTTAGCTCAAGAAAAACAAAGCACAAAGCAAAACAAATAAAATTTGTCTCTAAAGGATGTCATCATATTCAGAAAGTTTCTTTCTGGATATAATTCAACTACTGCACGAATCATGGAGGTGGCTGCATCCTGATGTTCTATCATCTGTCATAGCTCTCTCCCTAGAATGAAGGTATGTGAATGCTACAGCCAGTTCTGCATCATTGGGTATGTGGCTGCCATCACAGCACCTGGCATACAGGAGGATACCAAAATTGCTAAATGTTAGGATTAATCAGGTTTTATTATAGTAAAGATAAATATCTTATCAAGGAAGTCTATATTTTTATCCACTGATCCTTTATTCAATGTAATGTTTAATACAGATGAAGAAGTATGTATTTCAATGCAATTTCACCATGGGCATGAAATGAGAAGGAAAAAAAAATCCACATACAGAAATAATGCTCCAAAAAGGATCTATTTTACTTCATTTTCATTAAGGTTGTTTCCATCCAATATAATTTCAATAGTAGTGAAAATAACTATTATATAAGCAATATATCTATTATCAAATGTACTCATAAAAACTGTCTTGTGAAATGAGAGTTAATTTGGTTTCCATTAAAGAGATGATACACTGAAGTCTACATAAATTGCTGAGGATCACACATGAAGAAAGTGATGTAATTGCTCTTTAACCCAGTCTGCTTCTGGAGCCTGAGACCTTAGCTTCTTACTGTTACACACTTGCACACACATTCTGAGGACTTTTGAACACAGCAATTCAACAGTAAAAGACAACCAGGGCAGTGGAAGTCCAAATTAAGAATAGACCACTACCCCTACTGGACCCTTGGCCACATCCCAAATATAACTTTGTGCATTCTGTCAAGCATTCACCTGTTTGGATACCTAGGTTTCCATCTCTGCCCCCACACTAGCAGTAGGATTTCCCCCAAAATAGTTTTCTACCCCAGAACCACTAACACTTTTTCTACTAACCCTGTAAACTAATCTATCACCAATACAGCTTAACTTTGGATAATTGGGTCCAATATCATTGAATTTTTAGGTTAATATTATCAGGCCTTGATTTCTCAAGAAATTTTCTACTAAGATTAATGTCACCATCCAGTTTCCTCCTAGCTTTAAAATTGCCTAAAAAACAAGAAGACCATAAAAAGACTTTTGCTTGTGATTTCTGAATGCCACATATTCTGTGTGTCCTGGTCCACAACAGAGGTGATGGAGCATTTTCCCCACTGTGAACAGCAGCCCTGGAATTCCACAGATGATGTATCAAAGCCCTAGAAGATTCTAGCCCAGAAGTCAGAATACTCTGGGTCATGGATCCTCCTTTTCTTACCCCAAACTGTCTAAGTAAGCTCTCTTGAAACAGTTTTTGTCCTCTTAACATGTTGTACCTACATAATGAAATATCATTTATCAATATAGGCATACCATTTGGGGATTTGAACTTATTTATTTCTAACATCATATTGTTACATATTTTCCAACTTCTGCGTCTTGGCAATAATCATCCTCAACATGTACAATTTTGGTTTGTGTGTGTGGAACACATTGCCAAGTGTTAAAGTTTTGGGTTCCAAGAACATGTGCATTAGAAATTAATTCACATATTTCTATTGTCGTTTAAATTGCTGTACAAGTGCAGTTTCTTGCAAAGTTACACATGATTTAAGAAGCAAGGGGAAAAGGATTAAAAATATAGGTTTTGTTTCACTTTAATGCCTTTGTCTTCTGCCAAGTACTCCATTGCCAAATTCCCTCCATTCCCTAATTTTCTACTGATCTACATGTGTTTTTTTGGGAAAAACATTATAAAAAGATGACAGGAGATTTTTATGAGTTCTGATTTTCTTTTTGAATTGGACTTCAGATGCACAGACCTGTATTGCAGATTAATAATAATCCTGAATTCATGACTGTGGTATGTTCACCTTTGAGGTCTTCAGAACCAATTAAGACACTTGACATTTAGATGGCATGAACACAAAAATTTACTTGATGACACTTGAACAGGCTGCCAGGCAGGGGTGATTCTTCCCAACACTGGACCTTCCAGATGCTGCAAGAGCCATCAGAAGGGGAAGAGGGCAATGGGAATGGAGGCTTAGCACTCAAGGTGATGTTTGAGAGTCAGCATGGCAGGGTGTCTCAGAGCCAGAGATTTCCTAGGCACAGAATTTATAAGAACAAGAATTTGCATTTTCTATGGCTAGCAGATATTGGAAACAGTTTTGCAGGGTATGCAAAATAGATCCACTCCAAATGGATAGGAAACACTTATTTGGGCTATTTTTAAACCAATTAAACATGTAAGGATTTGAGTTTCACATTGGGGTGGGATTTTGGGGGGGCTGCTGTGAAGAACTGGACACCACACTGTACCAACACAGGGACCATCTTTGGCTCATTTATGTACAAATTACACACTTCCTTTATGAACTTCCCTCTTTATTTTTCTACTCACAATCTCTTCCACTCACAGAGGGACAGTCCTCTATGAATCCCCTTGCCCAAACTCCCTGGAATATGGGTGCTTACAATGGAAACTTTCTCACCAGCTTTTGGTTAGGTCCATAATTTCCTTCCTGCCAACTTACATTTCTGGCTATAAATATCCCCCAACCTATAAGGAGGCAAAATCGAACCTCTCCTGTACTAATTTTTCCTCCAAATCAAATGAAGATTCTTGTGTTGGTGGGAGTGTAGTCACGTATTTCTCTCCATACCGACCTAGACCAGGCAGGGAAAGTTTCACTCTCTCATTATAAGCATCTTGCATCATTTCTAATGCCCCATATTTTGCATGTCAATCCACAAGTGGCCATCAGTGTATCAAAAGCTACACTGGGGGAAGCGGCTGTGGCTCAATCAGTAGGGCTCCTGTTTGCCATATGGGGGGCCCCGGGTTCGGTTCCCGGGGCCTCCTGGTGAGGGCGGGCCTGCCTGCGCAGCGTGGTTAGCTGACCCAGCGAGCACAAGCAGCAAGGGGGGGATAAATGAATAAATGAATAAAATCTTAAAAAAAAAAAAAAAAAAAAAAAGCTACACTGGACCCATATGCCATACTCTTTGCAGCCATTTATACCTATGCCAACTAGAAGTAGAAGTGCACTAGCCCTCCTGTATGGGGCCCAGCTCTTTTTCACTTAACATCCCATAGATGCACAGGGGAATTTCTCTACTTTACTGAACCACTGCATACCCTCCATTGGGGGGTTGGGAGTTTTGTTCTCTTTTACTCACTTCCCAGTTTCTACATTTGGCCATAAGCATGCTTCTTTGGGAGCAATTGAATACACCAAATGTATTCATTCAAATGTATCTGCTCTAGTTATTAGTAATATTTTTGTGATACCGTTATGCTGAAAATAAAACCAACAGACTTTAAAAGGAATTCAGTGGAACTTTATTGAGCTAAAGTTGTATTAATGCAGGAGCAGCACTACGAGAGGTTTCTGCTCAAAGAGGTGAACTGGGGGAACATCTTATATGGCTGCTTGAGACAAAGTGGTTGCAGGGGAATGGGAAAAGCTAAGGGAGCATGATTTATGGTTAGTACATGTGTTTCATGAGCTGAGTGTGCTATGGGATTGTTTGGGCAGGGAGTCCTTGAGGCTCAGTTCATTAATTAGCAAGCAGGATGGGGAAGTAAGATTGTAACCATCTGGTGAATGTCAGCAGGCCTTGCTGGTGTCTGCCTTTGTTGCAGTTCTTCCTCTCAGAATGGGGCAGGGGATTATATCATCACTGCAAAGGATTGTTGTTATGTTAGCTTGCTTCAGTTAACCTATGTTTCTTCTTCTTCTTTTTTTTAATTTTATTTAATTTAATTTTATTTTAATTTTACCGGGAGGTCCCAGGGATTGAACCCAGGTCCCTCCATATGGGAGACGGACGCCCAACCAGTTGAGCCACATTTGCCCCCTATGTTTCTTCTTTATATGTCCCTGGATAAAATGGAAGCTCAAGCAAATCAAGATGGTTAGTAAACTCATTTACCATTCCAATCTCCCAATCCATATTTTTCCAAATTCTTCTTTGTAGTAGTTACAAGACAAATGAAAACACTTGGCCCTGTTAGTGTGATGGCTGTGTACAATTCCTCAGGCAAGCAGTTGAGAGAGTGAGTAAATCATTTAACCTAAAGATTAAGGCAGTGTTGCAGTAGGAGTATATTAGGCTCAAAACCCAGGGCTCAAGGATCAAAATATGTTCTGCTAGGCCTTGGCCCTTACCTCTGCAGTCCTGCTTATTATTTTGAAATCTAGGATACCAAGATATTCAGTTTCACCTCCCTTTGCCTTGGCCACTCCCAAGTAAGAGGTAAATTTAAATGTCTTAGTCTGCTTTGGTGTTTTCTGGGTTGGGAAAAATGAGGGAATGGATTTCCCCTATTGTTGAGTGTTCTCAGATCCCCTTCAGTTGTTAACCTGTGGCCCAGGCTAGTCCAGTTGAGGAAAGCTCATAAATAGAGAAGAGCCTTTGGCTAAACCACAAGCTCCAACTCCTGGAGAACTTCTAGATTTCAGAATTCCTGCATTTGAATAATGGGACTCAAACTAGCTACTGGATTGGGGAGCAAACACAAAGCTTTTCCTCTTAAAGATAAACTAAGCCCTTGGAGACTACCAGCACCAGGACAGGTTAGAGTCTGCTCTGGAACACACAATTAACTGCCTTGAATATACCTTCCATCTGAGCTCAAAAGTTTCCTCGGGAATGTCAAATACAATGCCTGGTCTCATCAGATAAATTATCCATATGTTGAAATAGAAAACCCTTCCCATATACTTATTCTTATTGATCTTTCCACTTTGAGATAAGGATAAGGGAGGCTGAGGAGAAAGTTGGAGATTTGAGAGGTGTGGAATGCAGAGAACCCATGACATGAACCCTGGGAGACTGCAAGACCTCAGAAAGAAGCCAGAGAAATTGTGAAACACTCATGGTGTCTGCATGTCCCCATGTCATAGAAAAAGTAGAATGGGATGCTAAGTATGATTTTATATTCACAAGTATCAGGATTTGTGTCTTTTTAAATTTTTTTTTCACTTTTTTACTTTTTAAAAGATATTTTGATTACATTCAGATTTTTTTTTTTACAAAAATAAGGAAGGGCAGATTATTCCAATGATACCTATCTTTTCCACAACAGGATCAGTTGCATGTACCATAATGTACAGGATTCAGTGAATATACAATATGAATGAACATTCAAGATGCCACTGCTATTCTCAGAGCTGAGCCATTTGGGAGGCTGACAGAGAGACAAGCTCTTTGGTCTTCCTTATAGTATGAAGGCTCAGGATTGTTACTGATAATTAAACTTCATAGCTCATTTTACAGAGTATTGGGTAGATATGGCACTGAAAGACTATGTGGGAAATTGTATATATATTTTATGTATGTATGTGTATATATATGTGTGTGTTTGTATTTGTAGGGTGTTTACAAGAAGGAATGCCCTTTACTTGAACTGCAGGCAGAAGGGCTGGGACAGGGAGAGACATATAAGTGAGGCCTATATAGCCTATATAGCCTCACTTGTTGGGAATCTTAAGTCCATGGGGAATAAAAGTTACCCAAAACTTTGTTATAAAACCACAGTTAATAATCTGAGGTCTCCTAAGCCTGCTGAAAGTCTGTGTGTCTATGTGAACTGTTCTAGTGCTTAAACTGATTTTTAATGTCACTAAAGGAAACTCAAAAAATTTCAGAAAGAGCAAAAATTATATTAGAAACCTTCTCATAAAGACCCCTTACCTGGTACTTTGTTGTCTACTAATTGAAGTGTTGCTTGTATACTGTTAAGCCAGCAGAATCTTCCCCTGTCTGTATGAAACAACAAAAGGAAATCTGTAATATGTACTCATCTCTTAGCAATCAGGGATGGATGTTTAATCTGTTACTGTTCACTTTATTGCTGTTGTGGTATTTGGCTACAGTGCTTCAATGCTCTGACTGCTTAGATATTGTGTAAGACTGGTGGGCAGATTGTATGGTAGAAAGGGCATTGGGGTGGAGTGTAGGGTAAATAGAAGGACTGCTCTTTCTTTGAACTGCTGGCAGAAAATCTTTGAAGAGGAGAGACATATCAGCAGATGGCCCATTCCTCCCTCAGCAAGGGAGAGAATGGCACCAAGAGCACAGTTTGCTACAAAAGAATGTTAATTGCTCAAACCCTTGATTTACTGTTTTGGGAAACCCCTATAGGTAAGCACTGTTAATCATTCCATAGGCTTTGTGCAATCTTGGGCTGCTCTATGTATTATCTAGGGCTCCTCTTTGTGCTGCCCAGCCCTATATAAGCTTTGTTTCTCCACTCTATGGGTGTGGTCACTGCCCAATGGCCATCATTGGGACATGTGAGTAAATAAATTACATGGGTGTTGCTGGCCTTATGGCTTCTGTGTGGATTCTTTGGACTTCAAAAGTTTTCAGTCAGCCTTCCCAGTCTCAACCTTCCTGCATTATTGTATTCTATATATAAATCAACAAGTAAATAAAAGTGTATGCATATATGTTGCCGTTCAGGAACTGGGTTCATGGAAATGGTGCCGCAGATGAGAAAGAAAGAATAAGACAAAGAGAAGAAAAACTGGGAACAGGGGACTCTCCATCCAATATGGAGAGAAGAACCCAGCCACCTCAGAGAGTGTGACTTTTATTTGGTTTTTGACCAATCAAAATACATGTGTGCATGTGCAAGGGTAATAGATACTTAACAGTTACACATGAGCTGAAATCAACAAGTCCTAAAGGTCAATGACTCAGCTCTTTTACATTTCTGCAATTTACAGGCATTGTCTCAGTATGTTTCCCCACCCAGCTCCTAGAGCATGAGACTGGAGAGCTTGTTTATTATATTCCAAGCTGACCTGCTTTTCTGTCAGTAGTCATGGCCTTTAATTGAAACTCCATCATTTCCCCCTTTTTTATTAGTTAACGCTCATAGGAACCATTATATAAGCTGATACAAGGTGACCTCCTGTCACACTTGTCTTCTTCCATAGGCTCTTGTGACTGCCTGTCTTAGGTTGTCCTCCTCTGAGAATCTTACCCGTCATTGACTACCAGTCAAGCTTTTGAGCTCTTACATGGAAGGCAATTTCATTAATATTTATACTTCTTCAGGTTCCTTAAGTGAATATTTTTGTGCAGATAATTAGTATTAAGATCAAGGGGTTATTAGTAGAATCTTTCTCCTAAATAATGCAAAATTAGTTTTTCATGGCCAAGTTTTTAAACATAAATGTATTTATCTGGTCTAATTCTTCATTTTTTCTATGAACATATTTTATCACTCTACCCTTGACAATACAAACAATTAAAATGCACATAACAATAATTCTGAATCCAATCCAAAATGATATTTGTTTTTTGTTTCCACCAGTGAAACAACTGCACCAGTGCTTTCTTTCAAAAATTTTTTGATACATTCTCAATACCTTCTTTTGCAATGCTAAAAGATCTATAGAAACATTATGTTTATATCCAAATGATTTTTCACTTCCTTCCAATCATGTTCACTATTATTATAAGCCAAAGGAGTAATACAAAAATAACTTTCATTCCAATCACATTTAAGAGCTCTTAACAAATTTGAAGTATAAATTTGATTATCCAAATGTATAATAGTTGTTTCAAGATCATTCATATAATTATTCAGTTCCATGTCAATGTGAGACTGGCTATGCCACATCTCACTTGCATTTTTATGCCAGTCCTTAACATATTGTTGATTCTGGACTCCTTGATGCAGGGCTGTGCCAGTGACAGCTGCAGCAGTCATGATGCCAATCAGTCCAAAATTCTTGCTATTAAAAGTCCAATCAGTCTTTTAGTTCTTTCTAAATAATGGTCAAGGAAAATCCACAGCAACTGCAATTCTGGAGACTGCTGCCAATGTCTGGTCATCCGAACCGGTAACCATAGTCCTTTTCTTCTTCTTGCTATAAAAAGAGTTTGGTTTTCCTGCAAGTATGAATTCTTAAGACATTTAAATAAGGAGCAATTAATGTTCCTTTCACCAAAAGTTACTTTTCCAATGATAAAACTATAGGATCTCATACACATACTGTAAGAAATTGAGTTTATTCTCTTTTCAAAATAGTAATAATCAGTTTTGCTGCCTTGCCATTCAAAAATTGGATCAGTTCCCAAATAATTTCCACAAATAACTTTGAGTTTTGTTAAGTTTAGTGTCCCATGGTTGTGGGATATATCTTCCTTTATTTTTCCAAATTATTGAGCTGTTAGTAAATGCTGTATTATCAAAATTCCAGAAATAAGGATTACTGTCATTTGTGATTATGGTTGAATTATTAATGAACCAAGATATAGTTGTGTTTTTAATAGGCTTCAGTATCCCTATAAGGGCCTGATCTTTTACAATTCCATAGGAATCATTAAACAACACAACCTCTGTAAGCCCATGACAAATATGCCATTTGTCATTAAGTAGTCTGTTGTGAGAGGGACATGTAAGATTTACCATATTTTTTGGTTTATATGGCAAAGAAGGGAAAATGAGAACATAAATTTGAGTTTGATTTTTCTCTGTTAAAACTATACTGTGATTTTTCGGTTGCGTGCATACAGAACCATATCCAATACAAATAGGGCAGTCTATAAAAGGTAAAGTTAAAGTTTCTGTAAGTTTCCCTTCTTCTTTTGGCTTTAAGGGTAGTCATATATTTATAGGTCCTGGAAAATGGTGAGATTGATTAAGATAAATTGGGTAAGACTCATCGCTCCAAGTTAACAGCTCTAGAAGAGGTGGGTTGGTTATGTATGCCCAATAAGTGTAATTATGATGTGGTATCTTACCTTGACCTAGTACTTTACCTATAATTAATCCAATGTAAAACCACCATGTACATAGTTTAAGCCTTGGCAGCATCTTAAGCTCTAGGCTTGATTCTTCTGGAGGGGATCCACTGCTCTTCTCCTGTTTCTGTAATGATAAGAGCAAAACCTCGGCCCCAAAATTTTACCTCTCCCTTTTCCCATTTATTGGTTGTTTCATTTTTCCAATATATTGGTTGTCCACATTTTTAATTTTAGTTCTTTTTATTAGCCTCCCAATGTCTTTCTGCTGCTGTGGTATTAGAAATTTGTTGTCTATTAAGAAAATTTAAGGTAAGCAATGCTTTAGATAGTTTGTCTTTAGCAGATTCTCTTCCATCTCCCCCTTTTTGTTTTTGCAACATTAATTTTAATAAGTGATTGCTTTTTTCTACTATTGCTTGTCCTTGGGGGTTATATGGAATTCCTGTAACATGTTTAATATTCCAGTCACCACAAATTTTTTTGAAAGATTGACTAAGATAGGCAGGCCCATTATCAGTTTTTCGCTGTGCTGGCAGGCCCATTACAGCAAAACAATGTAATAAGTGAGAACGTACATGTGAGGCCTTTTCACCAGCTTGAGCAGTCGCCCAAATAAAATTAGAATATGTGTCCACTGTCACATGCACATACTGAAGACAGCCAAGAGGGCACATGTTTAACATCCATTTGCCAAATTTCATTAGGATGTTCTCCATGGGGATTAGTTCCTGGAGAGAAAGTGGGGGCCTTTATGGGCCCACAAGTAGGGCATTGTCTAACAATCCTCTTACTTTCTTTTACTGTTAAGGGGATATTTATGATGTAAGCCAGAAGCATTAGTATGTGTAAGTTTATGATAATCAGCAGCAGATTCTGTATGAGCAATAAGTTTATCTACTAAATCATTTTGCGAAGCCATAGGGCCAGGAAGTTGAGAATGGGAATGAATATGAGTAATGTAGATTGGATTAGATCATTCACAAACAGTTTTTTGTAATTGTAGGAAAAGAACTTCTAATTCAGAAGCTGGAGTTATTTGAGCCATCTATTTGACAAACAACATGACAAACATAAGCAGAATCAGACACAATATTTAAAGGCTCAGAAACATCAGTTAGCAATTGAATAACAGCCATAAGTTCTACCTTTTGGGCAGATAAATAAGGTGTTTTCCAAGATTTTGTAGTTGGGCCTAAATAGCCTGCATTTCCATTACTGCTGCCATCAGTGTAGTAAGTTGGCGCAGCAGAGAGTGGTTATTGTTTGACAACCTTAGAAAGAATCCATGAAGTACATTTTAAAAACTGTAGAAATTTTTAATTTGGGAAGTGATTGTCAATTGTTCCAATAAAATCTGCTAAGGCCACTTGTCAAGAGTTGCTGAACTGCCAGAGCTAAGAAAGCTCCTGCTTTGTAAGATCTAGTATGATTTTATCAGGATCTCTAGCCATAAGCTGTCTCAGGTGAATACGGCCTTTTTATATTATGCTGAGGTTTTTTTCAGGATAGGTATGAAGGTTTTTTGTATCTTTGTTGGGTAGGAATATCCATTCTATTATGCCCTCCTCTTGCCAAAGTATCCCAGTAGGGGAATGGCAAGATGGAAATATTAAAAGAGAAATTGGAAGATTTATATTTATCCTTGTTAGCTGGCTATTTTGTACTCTTTTTTCTAGCCATTTTAACTCCTCTTTTGCTTCTGGGCTTAAGATGGGAGGACTATTTAAACCAGGGTCTCCTGTTAGAGTATTGAAAAGATTAGTTAAAGCATAAGTTGGAATTCCTAAAGTAGGCCATACCCAATTAATATCACCCAGTAATTTCTGAAAATCATTTAAAGTACGTAAATTATCAGTTCAACACTGGACCTTTTGTGGAGTTAAATATTTCTATTAATAGTATAACCAAAATATTGAAAAGGAACCTGTTTTTTAATTTTTTCTTCTGCTATTTGCAACCCACATTGAGGAAGAACTTCTTTAGCCAGCTGAAATAGTTGTTTCAGCTCAGAAGATTGCTTGGTGGCAAAAAGAATATCATCCATATAATGAATAATTATAGCCTTAGGAAATTGTTTTCATAAAATTTGTAATGGAATGTGAACAACGGATTGACATAATGTAGGACTGTTCATCATTCCCTGTGGTAAAACTTTCCACTGACATCGTTCAGTAGGAGCTGAATGATTAATAGAAGGAATAGGAAATGCAAATTTTTCTCTATCATTTGGATTAAGAGGAATAGTAAAGAAACAATCTTTTAAGTCTATAACATGCCAATTTTGTGGGATCATAGTTGGGGATGGCAAACCAGGCTGTAAAGACCTCATAAGTTGAATAACTTTGTTAATTTTATGCAAATCAGTTAACATGCACCATTTGCCAGATTTCTTTTTAATTACAAAAATTAATTCCGAGAATTCCACGGACTAGTAGAGGGCTCAATATGCCTCGCTATTACCTGTTCCTGCACTAATTCTTTCAGGGCTTCCAATTTTTTTTCAGAAGGGGCCACTGTTCTATCCAGATAGGTTTGTTTGTTAGCCATTTTAAAGGCAATGTGAAGCCCTTGTAACAGTAGCCCCTACTCTAAATTTGAATATCCTAGGCCATGGTAGTCTCCAGTAAGTCGCGTTTCAGGTTGGGAAGGAGGAGCATATCGCATGTGAGTAATAAGATGTTTAGCTGTATCAGAAATGTGAGGAATATTCAAATAAGCTCCCCATTGGTATAATAAATTTCTTCCCCATAAATTAAGTCCTACATCTGCAACATAAGGTTGCAGAGCAGCTTCTTGTCCTTCTGGGCCTTCTGCCTTAAATATCTGAGTACTCTGGTAAACATCTGTCATTGTTCCAACGCCAGTGAAAACTGTAGGCACCTTTCGCAAAGTCCAAGCTTGTGGCCAATATCATTTAGCAATAATAAAGACATCAGCCCCGGTATCCACCAATCCTAAAAATATCTTTCCGTTTATTTTTATGGTAATTTCAGGCCTTTCATCCCCAATTGCTGTTTGCCAAAAAACTTTATGCCCGATGGAACCAAATTCCTCTGCACATTTTAAAGGAGGTTTACAATACGGTAACAAAAGAAGTTGAGCTATGCTATCTCCTGATTCAATTTGATAGGGAGTTAAAGTTTGTACCAATAAACAAATTTCTCGATCAAAATCTGAGTCAATGATCCTGGTTTGTAGTAAAACACCTTGGCAGGTAAATGTGCAGCTGCCAGAAGGTCATGCTGTGTAGTCACTGCTCTGCAGGGGATGTGCAGTTGAAATACAGGTTTTTTTTGGGATTTGGAGGTTGTCCTGAGTGCCATTGTGGCAATGGATGTAGGCCATTTTAAATCAGCACACATCATTCAGAACTGTGTGGGAGAGAGTGTGGTCTACGATGTGAACTGTGGTCTATGGTTGATGGCAAGGCCCCAGGATGTGTAAGTCTATTGAGGGTGATGGGCCAACTTGTGGGAGATGTTTGTGTGGGAAGTGGTGGGAGGTGTGGGAGGTGGGGAACATGGGAATCCTGGTAGGTTCCATGTAATATTTTAGGTAATCTAAGCACCTCTTAAAAATATATATATATATATTACATTTTTGTAAGCAAATGCACATATATGCATATATATTTATATATCATTTTACAAATATTGGTATGTACTGTGAAAATTTTGATTTTTACTCACAGTAAAAAAATAAATAAATTTAAAAAAATAAAAAGAAAAATAAAACACCTTGGGTCGTAAGACTGCTACGGCCAATAATGAAACCTACATTGTTTTGGGGGATAGGCCCTTTAATTCCTGTTCTTATTTTTTGTATACCAAGTGAAGGCATAATAGACTTAGTTTCATCTGAGGGAAGATCAACACTGCACTGCCTTTAGTAACTGCCTTAAGTTCTGTTATAGCCTGGAGTAAGCTGCTCCATTGCTGACTGGGTACATTTGAGCTAGGTTGGGAAATATGCTCATATTGTTTGTCTGAGGGCCTTGAGCGAGGCCCGCTTGGAAGTTTCCCAACTTATTAATGAGACTGCCATTTTTATGGTATTTAGAATGGCATTCCTTGGCCCAGTGAAACCCCTTCTGACATATAGGACATACACAAGTCAGTATTGATCTATTATTGCCGCTAGATGGAGCTCTTGCACCAGTTTTGGCTCAGCAATCTTTTTTCATAAGACCTGGTTTCCCACATTTAAAGCAATTTAAATTGTGAATCATAGGACTATGTCCCTTTATAGCTGCTGCAAGAAGGGTCATGTTATATATATTAGACCCAATGTCTTGGCACGCCTTTATATAATCCTGTAAAGTACCTCCATTTGCCTTTATCCAACGCAAAGTCTTTTATACTCACTATTAGCATTATCAAAAGCCAACATCAGAATAAGCATCTTTTTAAGGTCAGGCTGAGTTACTGTCTTGTTGACTACATCTGCCAGCCTAGCTACAAATTCAATTGTAAGGTTATTTCCTTGAACAATTTTTGAAAATGATTGTACAGCCTGTCCAGGGGTGGAGATTCATTGCCAGGCAGCTAGGTAGCACAATTGAACTTGTACAATGGCAATATCATCATATTGAGCTTGGCAAGGAACTCCAGCCCATTGACCTATTCCTAATATTTGTTCAGCAATAATAGGCACTGGTGGATTTTGCTGTTGATTTCATTGTGCTACAATATTAGCTTCATCAGCGCACCAAGTTTTAAATTGTAAAAATTCTGCTGGACTAAGAACAGCTCGAGCTAACAAATCCCAGTCCCAGGGTATTAATCTGTCTGCTTGTGCCATTCCTTGCACCAATCCTTGAGTATAAGGAGAATTTACACCATATTGAGTGCATGCTTGTTTTAATTCTTTGATAGTTTAAAAGGAATAGGAGCATGCTCATATTGTACACCCCTTGGGGATTGTCAGTATCTACAGGAATTTGAGTTACTGTTACTGGAAAAGTAGAAAAGAGTTGCATAGCCTCTGAATCTCCCTCTCTACTTCCCTGTGCTATACTTTTCATAATTGAGGAGGATGGTGCTTGCACAAAAACAGAAACTTTTGGAGGGTCATCAAATGTTGCAAAAAATGGATCAGTAGACACCTTAGGTGGTGCAAATGCTGGTTCAAAAGACAATAAATCATCTTTTGGAGTGGATGGCATAGCGACTGCTGGAAAAGTTCCATAAACTTCCTTTTTCCTTTCCTTCTTTTTATTGAACATGATTTTATCTGTTTTTGCCCGTTCATTAACCTTTTCATGTATATTTTCATTAAAATCACCATTAACTTTTTCTGCTTTTGGTCCTGCAGTAGCAGTATCCTGTTTACAATCTTCATCTTCATCTGATTGTAAAGGTTCAAGAGCAACAGAAATAAGACTACACAAAGACCATACATGAAGGGGAATTATTTCTCCCTTTTGATGAGCCCTTTTTATAGCTTTCATCACTAACTTCCATTGTTCCAGATTTAAAATATCCTGCCCTTGTGGCTGAAACCAATAACAATGTTTCTGTACAAGAAAAAAAAATTTCCTCAAAAGCCAAAGATTTAATAGTTACACCGGTGCATTTTAATAAAGTTTTTTTTTTTTTTATTATGGGTAAAAATCAAAATTCTCACAATACATACAAACATTTGCAAAATGATATATAAATATATATGCATATATGTGTATTTGCTTACAAAAATGTTAATAAAGTTTTTAACACTCTAGAGAACTCTTCAAAGTTCAACTGCTGATTACCTATTACCCTGATGAGTTCAAGGATGAAGCTTACCTTTTCTGTTTTCTTTTTCTTTAAAACTGCTCTCAGGAGCTCCTTGGTCTGTGCACTGACTGAAAGAAAAGTTTCATTTTCAAGGTCGTTGGCGTTCAGGAACTGGGTTTGTGAAAATGGTGCTGTGGATGAGAAAGAAAGAATAAGGCAAAGAGAAGAAAAACTGGGATCAGGGGACTCTCCATCCGATATGGAGAGAAGAGCCTAGTCACCTCATAGAGCATGGCTTTTATTTGGTTTTTGACCAATCAAAATACATGTGTGCATGTGCAAGGGTAATAGATACTTAACAGTTACACATGAGCTGAAATCAGCAAGTCTCAAAGATCAATGATTCAGCTCTTCTATATTTCTGCAATTTACAGGCATTGTCTCAGGATGTTTCCCCACCCAGCTCCTAGAGCGTGAGACTGGAGAGCTTGTTTATTATATTCCAAGGTGACCTGCTTTTCTGTCAGTAATCATGGCCTTTAATTGAAACTCTATCACATATATGCATGTATTGTATACACAAATAGAAAGATGCATTTTAAAATATATATAGGCATGATATATGTCTGTATTTTGGAACAAAAGTGAGTGAATCTTTTTTATAAGAGGAGTATTTATCCTTTGAGATAAGAGTATAAAGGGGGACATTTCCATTGATGTAATCGAGGGCTGTGAAATTTTCACACGTCCCCCAAGTGTAACTGAAGATACCTGGGCTATCCAAGGCTTGCCTGGAACTTTTGTTCTCAAGGGTCACCCTGACTTGACCATAAAGGAAAATCTGGTATGACTCATCATGGCAAAGTGTTTAACAACTCAGTATTTGCAGCTGCATTGCCTGCGTTTCAACCCCAGGTCTTTCACTTCTTAGATGAGCCACATGGGGTAGTTTGTTTATCCTCTCTGTCCCACCATTTACTCTTCAGAAATTGGGATTGATGATAGGGTCAATCTCAGAGAGTTTGTCAGAAGGTTAATATTGTAACATGCTTAGAACAAGTCCTGGAACATCCCACTTAAATGTTAGATTCTTACTATTATTTTCTTCAATTCTCAAATGAATCTTCATAGATGATCATAGATCACAACTCTATGGTTAAGTGGAGGACCCATCTCCTGTGAGCCCTTTCCATCCATTCCCTTTGGGAATATTCCTTACTACTAAGGGGCCAGATGCTACCTTTACCAATGCTTGTCTATCTGCCTATCATTAAAATTTTCTGTTCTCTTAGATGCTACAGATTTTTCTGATTCTTTGGTAAATGGAATGGTCATATCCTACTATCCTGTCAACTAGTAGTACAAATACTTGCAATCTTAGAATTTTTTCACCTTATCTAAGACCACAGTCCATTCAACCACCTCTTCCTCTCCAAAGGAAACAATACATTACCCCAGATACCCAACAAGCAAAAACAAACAAAATACAACTGTATTTTTCTCTCATCCTTTTTAGAATGTCACTGTACTATAAAATCTTAAACTTTCTTACTGTTCTCTCCTTTTTCTGGAAAATTCTATCAGTGGATTAGCCCCACCATTGACTTCACACTTGCATGATTTCACCAAAGAGCTGAGGTATGCTGGTCAAAATATCACAAACTATTACACCAGAGGAACATAAATTCAAAATTATCTGCATACCAAATGGACAAAAAATATTGTATAGAAATCATTAAGTTCCTATTTCTCTAATAAAATAATCTCCCCAGAAACCACAACATCTAGATACAATCTTCTCAATATTCTTCCATCCTTTACTCCCTCTTCTTTAACTGATAATCTTACCTAAATATTCATTGGGAAAATATATTCCTTCAGGCAAGAGCTGAATCACTGCTTATCATGCAGAAAAATAAGTACTAGACTGCACCCATCCCATCCTTCCTTGTCCATTTTATTAGGCAGAAGTCAAGGCCTAACAAAAATACTTATTACTGCATACAGTCTCACTTTTCTTAGATGTGGTGGGTATATTTATTCTGTAAACATCAATCAACTCTAAAATGTTCTGTTATACACAATCAGTTATACAACTCATGGGTGTTAATGACATACACCATGTTGTGCCATGATTACCATCACCCATTACCAAAATTTTTCCATCACCCCAAACAGATACTCCATATGAATGAAGTATTAATGCCAACTTCCTCATCCCCACCCAGCTTCTAGAAACCTGTACTTTCTGGCTCTATTAATTTACATATTCTATTTATTTCATAAAGGCAAACTCTTTTGTGTCTGAGATACTTTACTCAACATAATGTCTTCAAGGTTCATCCATGTTGTAGCATGCATCAAAACTTAATTCATTTTTATGGCTGAATAACATTCCATTGTATGTATATATCACAATTTGTTTATCCTTTCCTTTGTTAAGAGACACTGGGGTTGCTTCCATCTTCTAGCAATTGAGAATAATACTGCTATGACCATTGAGATTCAAATATCAGTTCAGGAACCTGCTTTCAATTCTTCTGGGTAAATGACTGCAAGTGACATTGCAAGGTCATATGGCAATTCTATACATAATTTTCTGAGTAAATCTCAAAAGATTTTCCAAAATGAGTGCACAATCTTGTATATACACCAATATATATATAGTGTTCTTATTTCTCCACATCCTCTTCAACACTTTATTTTCAGTTTTTTAAATATTAGTCATTCCAGTGGCTATGAATGGGTATCTTGTGGTTTTTATTTGCATTTCTATACTGGCTATTGATATTGAGTTTCTATTCATGTGCTTATTGACCATTTGTAAGTATTCATGGAGAAATGACTTTTTTATTTTTATTTTTTTCATTATTTCTCCTTCTCTTTTTGTAGATTCTTTTTTCTCAAGTTATTTCCAGTGCACTTTTCTTTACATTTTCTAATTTTCTTCTTTTCTAGCAGCATAGGAAATTGTTTATTCATTTACTGCTAATTTGAACTAAAAGTTTGGACATTTCTTTTTTCCTTTTCTTTTCCTTCTCAGGATTCCATTTTCTTACATCTTACATTTTCTTATGCTTAGGAAATACTGTATGGCAGGTAGGAAGCAGGAAGAGTAAAAAAAACTGAAACCTGGCACCAGCCCTTTCTTTGGCATTCATTATAAGTCAACTTTCTCACACATCATGGCTTCATCTTAAAGCTGGATGACAAATTAACATCTATTTTGTTTAAGGATATGGTATTTTAATACTATTAGGCATATTAAAACTCACTGACCAAATTCTACCTGACAGTTCTAGAAATAGAGACTAATAAAGGAGAGAATATTATCGAATAATTCCAGAAAAGTTGCCAGATATCAAGTAAAAAAAGAATACAGATTTAAAGGGCCATTTGAGTGCTTATGAAAGAAGTCCAATATAAACACACATAATCGTGGAATTTCTTCACACTAGGCAATTTTTAAAAGGTAAATCTAGGAGGGGGCTCATATACAAAGATCATGATCAAAGTGGTGAAAGACTTCTCACTAACAGTAAAACCACAGGGTGGTAGATTCAATTCTATCATTTTGTAAACTCAAAACATCTCAAAAAACTTTCTTTTTAAAAAATATTATAAAACTAATAAATATTTGCTGTAACAAGCTAAGCAATATAGTTTGGTTATAAACTTTTTTTTTTTTTTTACTAGTTTATGGGTCCCCTCTTCCATTCCTATTCCCCTGAGGGTGCCAATGTTAACAGTATAGGGTGATTCCATCTGTATCTTTCTCTATGTGCAGACAAATGCAAATAAAAACATATACCAAAAAATTCCCAGATAAATGAACTTCCAGGAAACAGGGACTCTCACCAAGGAAATTGTCAACAAATTATACCTGTCTTTTGTTCTTTATACTGTGCTCAAAGAGACCAACATTTGGAGTGGGTCTGAAATATTTAATATGCCTCAAGGAGATATACAAAATCTTCTCACTGGAGCTGCTTCATTCTTATCTTGTGTATTACATTTCTGTAAGGAGCTAGAGGAATTTTGGGTTTATAGAGCCCTTTTTGTAGAACTTACCAAGAAGCTGACTTATTGTGTAAAGGCAGAGTTAATTCCTCTCATGGAAGTGATGGGAGATTTAGAGGGTTGGGCAAAACAGTTATACAGTGCAGGTTACAAAAGTCTAAAGCACTTAGCTAATGCAAATCCTGAAGTGCTGATAAGGACAACTAATAATTTATCAAGATGCCAGGCCAAGCAAATTGTTTCATCAGCAAAGATGTTATTAAGTGAAAAAGCAGAAGCTTTGCAAGAAGAAGTAGAAGAGTTACTGTGATTGTCTTGTGATGTCCCTGGTATTGTGGCCTCTTCCATTGAAAAAGTATGAAGCTAGCTATCTGATGATTTTTTCAAATATGAATTACTTATTGTAAATTTGTTTTATTAAAGGTCCCTATAGTTATAAATGAAAAAAAAAACAAACAAAAATCTTTCATTAGTGTGGTACATTTGTTACAATTGATGAACACATATTGGAATATTGCCACTAAGTGTGGATTATAATTTACATTATAGTTTAAACTTTCCTGCTCAATTTTGCAAATTATGACAAGATACATAATGGCCTGTATCTGTCATTGCAACATCATTCAGAACAGTTCCAAGGTCCTGAAAATGCCCTCATATTACACCTATTTTTTCCCTCTCTCTGCTTAGAACCACCAGTGGCCACAGCCTCTACATCAATGATAAAAGTTCTTCCATTGCTAGAATAGCAATAAGTCTATAGAAGAATAAGAGTAAGTCTATTCTAATCCACCATTCATTCCCCAATCCTGAGGAATCTGGGATGGTGATGCCTACTCTACCTCTAATTGAGAGGGTTATGAGATCCCATTGGGGCATCTCATGTCCTCTTTTTCTGTCTGAAATTGTTGCATTAATTATTAATGGAATGAAAATTTTGAAAAGGAGCCAAGACTTATGTAATTATATTTCAAATATTGTCCCTTGTGATGGTTAATTCTTTATATCTACTTAGCTAGATTGTGGATTCCAGTTGTTTGGTTAAGCAAGCACTCTGCATCTATTAGGCTTGCTCTTACCAAAATTCCTCTCTGAGCTCCTGGATTCCTTCTCTCCATCTCTGTGGATTTTTCTCTGTGTGTCTCTGCTTTCTGTCTTCCATTTTTAAAGGAGTCCAGCAATGGGATCAAGACCCACCCTGGGTCATGCCACACTGAAGCAATCCAATCAAGGTCCCCCCAACTGTGTACAATCCAAAGGGTTCCACATCCACAGGAATGGATTAGCTCCAAGAACATGATCTTTTTCTGGGATCCCCAAAAACCTTCAAATTGTCACAGCAACCTACTAAATCTTTTCAAGCATCATTTCCTGATATATAATAGAAGGATAAAGCATATCTCAAAAGCTGTTTCAAGGGTTAAGTGACATATTGATATGAAGGGCCTCATGTATTGAGAGCTGTATCCAAACTGAACACCTTTATTCTGGAGGTTATGACTTTCTGCTTGTATCTGCAATCTGTCCAGTCATACTGCTCAATTATCCTGGAACTGTCTCTTTTTCTCTCCCCTTTGGTGGGATTCCCTTTTCCTGGAAGTTCATTTACCTGGAAATTTTTTGTATATATTTTTATTTACATTTGTCAGTGCATGGAGAAAGATACAGGTGGAATCACCCTATACTGTTAACATTGACACCCTCAGGGGAATAAGATTGGAAGAGGAACCCAAAAACTTAAAAAAAAAAAAAGTTTATGGCCAAACTATATTGCTTGGCAAATATCTATTAGTTTTATAATATTTTTAAAAAATAAAAGTTTTTTTTTGAGATGTTTTGAGTTTATGAAACAATAGAGTATTGAACCCACCACCCTGTGGTTTTACTGTTGTTAGTGAGAAGTCTGTCACCACTGTGATCATGATCTTTGTATATGAGCCTTTACTAGATTTACCTTTTAAAAATTGCCTAATGTGTATAAATTTCACAATTATATATGTTTATGTTGGGCTTCTTTCATTTGCCATCTTTTTACTTGATATCTGGCACCTTTTCTGAAATTATTTAATAATATTCTGTCCTTTATTAGTCACTATTTCTAGAACTGTTACATAAAATTTGGTCAGTGAGTTTTACTATGACTAATAACATTAAAATACCATATCCTTAAACAAAATAGATGTTAATTTGTCATTCAGCTTTATGATGTAGTCATGATGGATGAGTGAGAAAGCTGACTTATAATGAATGCAAGAGAAAGGACTGGTGCAAGTCTTCAGTTTTTGTTACTCTTCCTGTTTCCTACCTGCCAGACTGTGTCCTGTAAGTACAAGAAAATTAAAATGTAAAAAAATGGAATCCTGAGAAGGAAAAGAAAAGGAGAAAAAAGTCTGTACTTTAAGTTCAATTTAGATGTAAATTAATACACAATTTCCTATGATACTAGAATAGAAGAACTGTAGAAAATGTAAAAAAGTGAAAAGGAAATAGCTTGAGAAAAATGAATCTATAAAAAGAAAAGGTGAAATAATGAATTAAATAAAAACAAAAATAAATATTTACAAATATTTACAAATGGCCAATAAGCACATGAATATAAGCTCAACATCAATAGCCAGTATAGAATGCAAATCTAAAGCATAAGATACCCACCCATAACCACTAGAATGACTAATATTTAAAAACCTGAAAGTAAAAAGTGTTGGAGAGGATGTGGAGAAATAAGAACACTCATAAATAATTGGTGTGTATACAAAATTGTGCACTTATCTAGGGAAAACCATTTGCGGTTTCCTCAGAAAGTTATGTATAGAATTGCCATATGACCCTGCAATGTCACTTGCAGTCAAAATACACAGAAAAATTGAAAGCAGGAACATGAATCCCAATGGTTATAGCAATATTATTCTCAATTGCTAGAAGATGGACGCAACCTCAGTGTGTCTCAACAGAGGAAAGGATAAACAAATTGTGTTATTAAATGGAATGTTATTCAGCCATAAAAATGAATGAAGTTCTGATGCATGAAAATGGATGAGCCGGGAAGACATTACATTGATTAAAGTAACTCAGACACAAAAGGACAAATATTGTATCAGCTTGCTTTTATGAAATAAATAGAATATATAAATTAATAAAGGCTGAAAGTAGAATACAGTTTTCCAGAAGCTGGGTGGGGGGTGAGAAAGGTGGCATTAATATTTCATTGATATGGAGTATCCATTTGGGGTGATGGAAAAATTTTGGTAATGGATGATGGTAATCATGGCACAACATTGTGTATGTCATTAACACTAATGAATTGTGTAACTGAATGTGTACAACAGAACATTTTAGTTTGTGTTTATGTTTCCAGAATAAAAATAGCCCCCCACATCCAAGAAAATGAGACTGTATGCAGTATAAATATTTTTGTTAGGGTTTGACTTTTGTCTAATAAAATGGGCAAGGAAGGATGGGATGGTTGCAGTCTGGTACCCATTTTTTGGCTGGTAAGAGGTGATTCAGCTCTTGCCTGATGAGATCTATTTTCTCAATGAATTTTTAGATAAGATTATCAGGTGAAAAGAGGGAGTAAAGGATGGAAGAATATTGAGAAAATTGGATATAGATGTTATGGTTTCTGAGGAGATTATTTTATTAGAGAAATACAAACTCAATTTCTGGACAATATTGCCCATTTCGTATGTAGATAATTTTGAATTTATGTTCCTCCAGGTGTGGTACTTTGTGATATTTTGTCTAGCGGTCTTTAGCTGTTTGGTGAAATCATGCAAGTGTAAAGCCAATGGTGAAGCTCATCCCACTGATAGAATTTTTCAGAAAAACAGAGAACAGTAAGGGATTGCAAGATTTTTTTTAATTTTAAAGAATTTTATTGATGGTAATAAAAGTTACTACTAAATTAACAGTCATTTGGTGGAAAGCTCCTTAAGTGATAATGACACTGCATCCTTCCCTGAAGCTGAGCCCCCTCCACCAAGGATGTCTCTTACTATGTCCCTCCACTCCCAATGGTTCCCAGCTGTAGTTGTTGTAGCTAAGGCCTCAGTGCCCTGTACGCTCAGGTAGGCTGTGGCTGAGTGATTCCTTGAACAGAACCCTCACTCATTCCAAGGAGGCTGGGAATGTCAGTTGGGGAGAAACTGATATTCCAAGGTCTAAGCCATAAAAGATCAAAGGCATTATGTTGAACTCTTTATTAGATTCCTACAGGAACTTCACAGTAGCTCTCTAAGTCAGGTTCCATTTTCCTCCTCTTTTATACAGATGATGACAGAGAGGCAGGGAGAGCTTAAAACACTCCAGACACAATGACAGGTGGTGGTGACCAATACTCAGGCAGTACAGCTCCTAAGACACTTGATTATGCCTTCTAGGGCTTGGAAATTATGTACTCCGAGGTGCTGGGATCAACTCTTAGGATCAAAAGCTTTTCAGGAACATAGTTGAGTTCCTCAAAGTAAAACTAGCTTTGCAATTGTAATTAACATTAATTTTTCAGTCCCTGGGGTCATAGTGGCAACTAACAAGAAATTCACGAGAAAGAAAAACAAAGGAGTTTCCTATTCCCACAACCTGGAATTCATCTATCACCCCTGCCAGTGACCACATGGCAGGGATTCCTTGGGGAAGGTTCCAAGGAGCAGGATTTGGAGTAGGGGCTTCAACTAGAGCATTGCCTTAAGCAGCCCCCCAGGGACTTCTTTGACCCTTGAAGCTCTGTGCACTCTGGGCTGGGAACACTGGATTGGGCCTGCCATGCTTCCAGGTGGCAAATAGATTCTCGACAGATCAGCTTTTTGAGTCCCAATAAATACATTATAAACTGTGGACATCTTTTGACTGGACAGGGTGGAGGGTTAGTGCGATGGAGTCGGTTCTGACTCTGGCTAAGCATGACCTCCCGGATGAGTCATGGGAGGTCAGAGACTCTGTGCGGCACCGGACCTTGGCCAGCAGGGGGTGCCCCAAACCTTCTTTTCTGAGCTGGAAAGGCTTCCACTGTTCATCGCTGGACCAGGCGGCACTTCCTCAGGGAGGACAAGATCTTCTTTCCTGCAGGTCCCACAGGGAAGACCCTGCGAATCTGCGATTGCTCAGGCTTTGTCCACGTGAGTAAATAGCTTTCTCCTGGCACCTGAGGCTGAGCAAGGACCTTTGTCGAAGCTTCGGTTGCGGCCTCTCTGAGGCGTTTTTTCTTAAAAAGCAAACACAAACTTTATTTTCTGCACTGTTTTGTACAGTTAATTCTTTACTTTCTTAGTTAATATTTTAACAAGACACTTTACCAAAATATCCGTTTATTAAGGAGTTTGCCATTTCGAAATCCAGAAGGCTGTAGGACTTTTCATGGATTCGGGGGACACTTACTGGAGACAATCCTGGTGAAGATTCAGAGAGAGGGGAAGAGCATCTACAATACTGAAAGGAATGTTTATAATACTGCAAACTTCCAGTGACTAACTTGGTATTAGGCCAGTCCTGCCTAAACCATGCCAGAGCCAGAGGTTAAAGGGAAAACATTGCCCCCATGTAAACACTTTTATTTTATTTTATTGGTTAATTTTTCCTGCAGCACTTAAATAATTGAAAAAAAGTTTAAAAATTTACAAATAGGGGTAATAAAACTCCCAGCATTAATTTGAAATGTTATTAAATATTCATTTTCCTGGCTTTAAAATTTTTGAAATATATTTTTTATTCATTTTCAAATGACAAAATTGTCACATTGTGCAGTTTCTCATGGCCAAGTGAGGATCTTCAATTACTTTTATTTATTTATTTATTTATTTATTTATTTATTTATTTATTTTTAATTATTATTTTTTTTTTATTATGGGTAAAATCAAAATTCTCACAATACATAAAAACATTTACAAAATGATATATAAATATATATGCATATATGTGTATTTGCTTACAAAAATGTTATTTATATATATAAATACATATATTTTAAAAGGTGCTTAGATTACCCAAAATATTACATGGAACCCACTGAGATTCCCATGTTGCCCACCTCCCACACCTCCCACCACATCCCACACAAACATCTCCCACAGTGTGGCCCACCACCTTCAATGAACTTACACATCCTGGAGCCTTGCCACCAACCATAGACCACAGTTCTCACTGTAGACCACACTCTCTCCCACTCAGTTCTGAGTGGTGTGTGCTGATTTAAAATGGCCTACATCCGTTACCACAACAGTACTCATGACAACCTCCAACTCCCAAAGAAGCCCCTGTATTTCAACTGCTCATCCCCTCCCTACCCCAAAAGTGTCAAGTGGCCACTGGCTCCACCTCATTGTTGTAATTTCTTGCATTGCTAGAATCACCATATGTGAACAAGAGAATACCATCAAGTCCACTCTAGTCCATAGTTCTTCCCCCAATCCTGAGGGGACTGGGATGGTGATGTCCACTCCAACTCCAAGTGAG
This sequence comes from Tolypeutes matacus, assembly GCA_026826555.1. Classification (NCBI taxonomy): domain Eukaryota; kingdom Metazoa; phylum Chordata; class Mammalia; order Cingulata; family Chlamyphoridae; genus Tolypeutes; species Tolypeutes matacus. The sequence continues at coordinate 31,819 of JAKSZT010053975.1, read as the reverse complement.
AGAGGGCTTATATCCCATGGATATGGTGGGTGGGATGATCCTGCCTGCCGATGCAGGCCCTCTCCATTCCCTGGGATGGCCATTGCCCATCGTTGTCTCCTCACCAGGTGACTTGGATGAGTCCATTGAGCTGTAGGGTAGGAGTTGCAGCTCCACCTAGATTTCATGCACACCTGGCACATAGGTAGGCAGGAGGCTCCAGTCTCTGAAAGTATACCTAAAAATTCCAGCATCACATATAGGTTTGAATAAAAGGGACTGGTGAACCATGTGCAGGGAGGACTTATTTGAGTCTAATTCTGTCACTCTCAGGAGCACAGATTCCAAAATAGAACCCACTGATAAGGCATCAGTCTCTGGGGCTATCCCCCCTTATATATATAGGACCAGGGTGTCTCCGGAGCTCTCAGGAACCCCACTGAGTGATGGACATTTGGGTTGTTTCCATCTTTTGACAATTTTGAAAAATATCAATATGAACATTGGTGTGCAAATGTTTGTGGCACTGTTTTCAGTTCTTCTGTGTATATTCCTAGTAGAGGAATTACTGAATCTTATGGCAGTTCTATATTTAAATATTGAAAAAAATTGCCTGTGCTTTTTTGCCATTTGTATTTCCTGTTTGGAAAAAAATGTTTATTCAAGTCTTTCACTCAGTTTTTACATCATATTGCTTGCCCTTTTATTGTTGAGTTGTATGATCTATTTATAAAGCATGTAAATCAAACCCTTATTGGATATGGTGTTTCCAAATATTTTCTCCCATTGAGTAAGCTACATTTTCACCTTGAAAAAGTCCTTTGATGCACAAAAGTTTTCTAGCTTTGAAGAAGTCCCCTTTGTCAAAGTTTTCTTTGATTGCTCATGCTTTGGATGTGAGCTTTAAGAAAGCACCACCTACCACCAGGTTTTGAATATGTTTCCCTACATTTTCTTCTAGAAGTTTTATGATTGTTGCTTTTATATTTAGGTCTTTGATCCATTTTGAGTTAATTTTTGTATAAGATATGAGATAGGAGTTACCTTTCTTTCTTTTAGCTATGGATATCTGGTTCTACCAGGGCCATTTGTTGAATAGACTATACTGCCCCAGGTGGGTGGGTTGTACAGCCTTGCCAAAAGTCACTTGATCATAGATGAGAGGGGCTGTTATTTTTAATATATATATATATTTAAAAGGTATTTAGATTACATAAATGTTACATAAAAATATAGGGGATTCCCATATGCCCTGCTTCCTACACCTCCCACATTTTCCCACATTAACAACATCTTTCATTAGTGTGGTACATTCATTACAATTGATGAAAATATTTTAGAGCATTACCACTAGGCATGGATTAGAGTTTACACTGTAGTTTACACACTCTCCTGTACAATTTTGTAGGTTATGGCAAGATATGTAATGGCCCATATTTGCCATTGTAATGTCATTCAGGAAAATTCCCAAGTCCTCAAAATGCTCCCATAGTTCACCTGTATTTCCCTCTCCTTGCCCTCAAAACATCTAGGGACCACTGTCCCCACATGAAATGATATAGTTTCTTCCATTGCTAGAATCAGAATAAGTCTATAGTAGAATACCAGTAAGTCTACTTTAGTCCATAGTTCATTCCCCAATCCTGAGGATTCTGGGATGGTGATTCCCACTCCACCTCTAATCAAGAGGAGGCTTTGATCTCAAGGGACAGATGATGAGACTCTCTTGCTTGCAGTTGCAGACTCTCTCGGTTCCTTGGGCTGCTCATTGTTCATCATCATCTCCTTGTTAATTGTCCTGGGTGAATCCAATGAACTGGAGAGTAGGTATTGTAACTCCATGGAATTTCAGGGCCCACCTGGCACATGGACAACCCAGAGATTAAAGTCTCTTGGACATACACCTACCAACTCCAGCACCAACTATAGGTTTAAATAAAATGTACAGAAAAGGCATGTTCTGAGAAGTCACATCTGAGTCCAACTTTGTCACACTCGGAAGCACAAACTCCAAAGTAGGACCATTGGCAAGGCACCAAACTCTGGAACTATCTGCCATGACTGTAGGACCTGGGTGTCTCTAGAGTCCTCAGGATCACCACTCTTTGGGGTAGCATCTACCCTGGATATTTATGAGATTCTGCTGAGACATGCATAAGTGTTACCTCTCTGATGACCTCCCGACTCACTTTGAAGTCTCTTAGCCATATACACTCATTTGTCTTTACATTTCCCCCTTTTAATTCAAGGTCTTTTTCCAGTTGTATCACCAGCTGGTGCTTGGTAGTAATCCCAGGAGTAATCCCATTCTGGGGAGAAGGTAATGCATTTATATGCTGAGTTTGGCTTAGAGAGAGGCTACATTTGAGCAACAAGGAGGCTCTCAGGAGGCAACTCTTTTTTTTTTTTTTTTTTAAGATTTTATTTATTTATTCATTTATCCCCCCCTTGCTGCTTGTGCTCGCTGGGTCAGCTAACCACGCCGTGCGGGCGGGCTTGCCTTCACCAGGAGGCCCCGGGAACCGAACCCAGGGCCTCCCATATGGTAAACGGGAGCCCTACTGATTGAGCCACAGCCGCTTTCCAGGAGGCAACTCTTAGGCACACTCCAACACTAAGCTAAGTTGCAAATTCAGGAGGAAAAGACTCACAAGCATAGTTATCAAAATCAAGGGCCCATCAATGGACCGTCCTTCTTCGCTCGTCATTGCCCCTGCACTTGGAAGATTGTTGCTGTTCCATTAGAGAATGTGGCAGAGCTTCTCAGGATGGGAATTCAATAATCTTTCAGTTGTTCTGTGAATCTTCACCCACTGTGGCAAGGCTTCATGAACATTTGAACATATTTATATACCTTATATGTATGCCCAGGTGAACTTCCTCCCATATATCCCCCATCACTGACACCCCACCCCATTGACCCTCCCCTGCCATAGTTGTAACCCTTCTGTGATCCGAAACCTCTTCAAAAATGAAGCCAAGAATATTGCCAAATTCCATTAATAGGAAAATGAAATAATAATGATAGTTTTAACAAAAGAAATAAAATACATAATAATTTACAGAAACTAAAACTAAAATAAAGTAAAAAAGACTGGGGTATTAAAACAATGAAGAAAATGAAAAAATAAAATAAAATAAAATATTTTTTGACGTTTTTCCTTTCATCACTGTAATATTAGTTGTCCTGTATGTACAGTGGCATTTTCTTCCATTTCTTCCCTAGCATCTTACTTTTTTTAAAAAAATTTCTTCAAAGATCTTTTAGGTCACAATAAGGTTACATACAGAATATAGAAGATACCCATATACCCAAAATCCTCCCCCTTTCCCCCTTCCCTATTAATAATCTTTTTACATGTGGATGGTACATTTGTTACAACTGTTGTATAAATATTGAAACAGCTACCAACCATGGCCAATGGTTTACATTATGGTTTACATTTTAGATGATACACTTTTATAATTTTTGATTAAATTTAACATGTCCTGTATCCATCATGCATGATCATGCATAACACTTCCATTTCCCCCAAAATACCCCCTCTTCAATCCCTTCTATGCCTCCTTCCCCCTCCCCTCAGGGCCTATGGAGACGACCAGCTTCACTCCTTTAAGGACAAGATTCGTAGATACTTGCAACAATGCTGAGGGCTGGACACATTAGCCTGTCCTCCCCTATTAGGAACTGCCCATGCTCTCAAGAGACACACACCCCCTCTGTTTGAGAACATATTGGGCATTCCCAGCATGGGAGTCCCACTCCTTCCCACTTTTTATGTGGGTCTCCCCCAACTGATACAGCACATTATGACAAAATGATCACTCTCATATTGTCTAGAAAACTGTCCCAGGTGCACCGTATACAAAATGCCCCACCGATTCAACACCCTAAACCAGTAATGCTTCCTTGTCATATTGCCAATAGAGTTTTCTCAACATTGTAGTTTCATCCATGTATCCACCTATCCCCAGTGTTCACCTATTCCCTCCAACAACCCTCCTCCCAGTTCCTTGGACCATCCAAACCATACTCCACACCCTAACCTCCATCAAGCTTGCACCACCCAACCCAATAGTACCCCTACATCCCTGTCATATCTCTTCACTGCACACCTACTCAATTCTACCTTATCATAGAATTCACCCATATGAGCATTGGCTCACAACCTTCTTCTACCTTCCTATTTCCTGTAAACCTATCTTCCAGACTCTAGCTCTCAATTTGCTTAATTCATATCAAGGAGGTCATGTAATATTTGTCCTACAATGCCTGGCTTACTTCACTCAACATAACATCCTCAAGATTATCCATGTTGTCCCGTGTGTTAGAACTGTATTCTTTCTTACAGCTGAGTAATTTTCCATTGTATGTATATACCACATTTTGTTTATCTATTCATCTGTTGATGGGCATTTGGGTTGATTCTAACTTTGGCAATAGTGAATAATGCCACAATGAACATTGGTGTGCATATATCTGTTCATGTCCTTGCTTTCAGTGCTTCTAGGTATATACCCGGCAGTGGAATTGGTGGGTCATATGGAAGTTCTATAGTTAGTTTTTTATGGAACCACCAAGGTGTCCTCCACAATGGCTGCACCATTCTACATTCCCACCAGCAATGGATAAAAGTCCCCATTCCTCCACATCGTCTCCAATAGCTGTAGTCCTGTTTTTTTAATAGCCACCAGTTTAATGGGGATAACATGATATCTAATTGTAGTCTTGACTTGCATTTCCCTAAAAAGTAGTGATGTTGAGCATCTTTTCATGTGCCTTTTAGCAATTTCTATTTCTTCTTTGGAGAAAGGTCTATTCAAATCACTTGCCCATTTTTTAAGTGGGTTGTTTGTCTTTTTATTTTTGAGGTGTAGGATTTCTTTATATATGCTGGATGTTAGGCCTCTATCAGATATATAGTTACCAAATATTTCATCCCATTGTGTAGCCTGCCTTTTCACGTTCTTGGCAAACTCCTTTGAGGTGCAAAAATTTTCAATTTTGAGGAGGTCCTATTTATCTATTTTCTTTCATTGTTTTGGTTGTAAAGTTCATGAAACCATTTCCTAATACAAGATCCTGTAGGTGCTTCCCTACATTATCTTCCAAGATCTTTATGGTCTTGGCTATTATATTTACATCATTGATCCATCTTCAGTTATTTTTTTGTATTAAGTGTGAAATGGTGTTCCTCAATCATTCCTTTGGATATGGATGTCCAGTTTTCCAAGCACCATTTGTTAAAGAGGCCATTCTCTCCCAGATAAATGGGCTTGGTGGCCTTGTCTAATATCAGGTCACTGTATATGCAAGGGTATATATCAAAACTGTCAATTCATTCCATTGGTCATTATGTCTATCCTCGTGTCAATATCATGCATTTTTTAACGTTTTTATTTTTTAAAGATACTTAGATTACATAAATATTACACACAAAAAAATAGGGGTTCCCATACATCCCACCTCCCACACCTCCCACAATCTCCCACGTTAACATCCTTCATTAGTGTGGCACATTAATTGCAACTGATAAACACATCCTGGGGCTTTGCCATTAAGCATGGACCATAGATCACATTGTAGGCCACACTCTCTCCCACACAGTTCTTGCATGTTATATGATGATATAAAATGGCCTATATCTGTCATTGCAATGTCACTCAGGACAATTCCCAAGTCCCAAAAAAGCCCCTGTATTACAACTGTTTTTCCCTCTCCCTGCCCCTGGAACCTCCAGTGGCCCCTGGCTCCACATAAAAGTTGTAATTTCTTCCATTGCTTGAATCATAATATGGCTATAGTAGAATACCAGTAAGTTCACTCTAGTCCATAGATCTTCCCCCCATCCTGAGGAGTCTGGAATGAATAGTATGCATTTTTTAACCACTGTAACTTTGTAGTATGTTTTAAACTCAGGTAGTGTGATTCCTCTTATTTTCTTTTTCTTTTTCAATATATTTTTGACTATTCAGAGCCCCTTGCCCTTCCAAATAAATTTCATAGTTAGCTTTTCCAATTTAGTAGAAAATGCTGTGTTGGTTTATATTGGGATTGCATTAAATCTGTATATTAGTTTGGGTAGGATAGGCGTCTTAATGATGTTTTGTCTTCCTATCCATGAACAGGGAGTATTCTTCCATTTATTTAAGTCTTCTTTGATTTCCTTTAACAGTGCTATGTAGTTTTCTGTGTATAAGTCATTTACATCTTTAGTTACGTTTATTACTAGGTATTTGATTTTTTTTAGTTACTATTGTAAATGGTGTATTTTTCTTGATTTCTTCCTCAGATCGCTCATTATTGGTGTACAGAAATGCTACTGATTTTTGAGCACTGATCTTATAGCCTGCGACTTCACTGAACTCATTCATAAGCTCTAAAAGCTTTGCTGTAGATTTCTCAGGGCTTTCTATGTATAGCAGCATGTTGTCTGCAAATAGTGAAAATTTTATTTCTTTCTTTCCAATTTGGATGCCTTTTATATCTTTTTCTAGCCTCAGTGCTTGAGCAAGTACTTCTAAGGCAATGTTAAATAGGAGTGGTGATGATGGGCATCCTTGTCTTGTTCCTGATCTTAGAGAAAATGTTTTTAGGGTTTCACCATAGTATATGATGTTAGCTATGGGTTTTTCATATATGCCCTTTATCATGTTCAGAAAGTTTATTTCTATTCCTATCTTTTGCAGTGTTTTTATCAGGAAAGGGTGCTGTATTTTGTCAAATTCCTTTTCTGCATCTATAGAGATAATCATGTGATTTTTCTCTTTCAATCTGTTTATGTGGTGTATTACATTGATTTTCTTATGCTGAATCATCTTTGCACACCTGGGATGAAACCCAGTTGGTCATGGTGTATAATTCGATTAATGTATTCTTGAATATGATTAGCAAGTATTTTGTGGAGGATTTTAGTATCTAGGCTCATCAGAGAGATTTATAATTTTAGCATCATAGAATGAGTTAGGCATTGTTCCTTCTACTTCTGTTTTTTGGAAGAGACTAAGCAGGATTTGTGTTAGTTCTTTCCAGAATGTTTGGTAAAATTCACCTGTGAAGCCTTCTGGTCCTGGGCTTGACTTAGTTGGGAGTTTTTTTTTTTTTTAATTTATTGAAATATATCACTCATACATGAACATACATAAACAATAGGTGTATTGTTTGTGAACTTACAAAACAAACATACATAACATCATACAGGGCTCTCATACCTCACCCTACCACCAATACCTTGCATTGTTGTGAAATATTTTTAACAAATATTTTAACTCTTTAAAGATTAAAGAGCATCCTCAAAATATTACTACTAACCAAAGTATTTCCCCCACCCACTCTATTATTATTATTTATATCATTTATACATGAACATACATAAACAATAAATGTATAGTTGAAGTTGTGAACTTACAAAGCAAACATTTGTAACATCATACAGGGGTCCCATACATCAACTCTCCACCAACACCTCGAATTGTCATGAGACATTTGTTCAAATTATGAAAGAATATTGTCAAAATCTTACTACTAATTATAGTCCTTATCTTACACTTTGTGTATTTTCCCCCAAACTCACCCTATTCTTTTTTTTTTAATATAAATTTGTGACAAAAGTTGTAAACTTACAAAGCAATCATGCACATGTGCAAAATTCCCAAACAACACCCCTCTGTCAACACACCACACTGTGGTGGGACATTTGTTACAGATTATGAGATAATATCATTTGATTATTACCAGTTCCACAGCATATATTTGGCACACATTTTCCATACTCCCCCATTATCAACACAGTGCATCTTTGGCATAGATACAAGAATATTACATTATTACTATTAGCCACACTCCATAGGTCTCTCCAGTTGTGTTTTTCCCATGCTTCTCCATATTCCCACCACCCTGCAATACTGATGTACACCTGCCCTAGCTCACAAAGGACACACTTGCATCTGTACCATGAACCACTATTCTCATTGACCTCTGACTTTACTGTGCAATTCATCCCTAGATTATTCTCTAGCTTTCTGTCAATTGGTATTTACATACCTAGACTTCCCTTTTCAGCCACATCCTGATTTATAAACCAGCTGTTACTCACTATAATGTGTTATCATCAAATCTGTGCATTTCCACACTTTTACAGTAAAGCTAATTAAAACTTCTACATACATTAAATACCAGTAGTCCATCTCAGTACTCCTATTATCTCCTTTAAGAATCCACCACCTACCACCAGGTCTTGAAGATATTTTCCTCCATTTTCTTCTAGAAGTTTTATGGTTCTTGCTTTTATATTTGGGTTTTTTATTCATTTTGCATCAATTTTTTGTATAGGGGTCCTCTTTCCTTCTTTTGCTATGGATATACAATTTTCTCAGCACCATTTGTTGAATGCACTGTTCTGCCTGAGCTGGGTGGGTTTGACAGGCTGGTCAAAAATCACTTGACCAGGTGGCATATTCGGCATATATATTTATATATCATTTTACAAATGTTTGTATGTATTGTGAGAATTTTGATTTTTACCCATAATAAAAAAAAAAAAAAAATCACTTGACCATAGATGTGAGCATCTGTTTTTTAACCATCAATTCAGTTCCATTGGTCTATGTGTCTGTCCTTATGCCAGTACCATGCTGTTTTTACCACTGTGGCTAGGTAATGCAATTTAAAGTCCAGAGATTATTGTTCTCCAACTTTGCTTTTCCTTTTTAAGGTGATTCTGGCTATTCAGGACCCCTTACCCTTCCAAATAAATTTGACAATCATGTTTTCCATGTATTTAAAAAATGCTGGTGGAGTTTTTATCAGTATTGCATTGAATCTGTATATCAATTTGAGTAGAATTGATATCTTAATGATTTTTAGTCTTTCAATCCATGAGCATGGAATGTTCTTCCGATTATTTAGGTCTTTTTAACTTTCTTTTAACAATGAGTTGTAGTTTTCTCAGTATGAGTGCTTTATATCACTGGTTAAGTTTATTCCTGAATATTTGGGTTTTATCTGTCATATTTTATTTTCACCACTCTTTTGACACTTTCAGTTACTTTTATTGATATAATCTTCATTTCTAGACTCTTTTCCAGACCTCTCTGTCCTGTCTTTTCATTTCAGGCTGTAGCATACCCTTTAGTATTTCCTGCAAAGCTGATCTCTTGGTTACGAACACTCTCAGTTTCTGTTTATCTGTGAATATTCTAAACTTGCCTTAATTTTTGAAAGAAAATCTTGCCAGATATAAGATTCTTGCTGGAAGTGTTTCTCTTGCAGTATCTTAAATATATCATACCACTGTTTTCTTGCCTCCATGGTTTCTGATGAGAAATCAGCACTTAATCTTATAGGGTATCCCTTATATGTTATGCATTGCTTTTCTCTTGCTGCTCTCAGAATTCTCTGTCTTTGGCACTTGACATTCTGATTAGTATGTGTCTCAGAGTTGGTCTATTCAGATTTTTTCAGTTGGGATTATGTCATGCTTCTTGGACATGGATATCTATGTCCTTCAATAGGGTTTCAAATTTTTCTACCATTATTTTTTCAAATATTCCTTCTGTCACTTTTTCCTTCTCTTCTCCTTTTGAGAGACCCATGACATGTATCTTTTCACATCTCTTGCTGTCCTTTATTTCCCTGAGATCTTGTTCATGTTTTTCCAAACTTTTCTTCATCTGTTCTTTTGTATGTTCACTTTCAGATGCCAGTTATTCAAGCTCACTAATTCTTTCTTCTGCCTCCTCAAATCTGCTATTATATGATTCCAGTGTATTTTTTAAAATAATAATCTTATTTTTTATGTTTTAAAAGATACTTAGATTACATCAATGTTACACAAAAATTGTAAGGATTCTCATATGCCCCATCTCCAACTCATCCCACAACCTCCCACATAAACATCCTTCATTAGTGTGGCACATCACCTGCAATAGATATATGCATCTTGGGGCTTTCCACTAAGCATGGACCATAATTCACATTGTAGACCACACTCTCTCCCACATAGTTCTACATGTTATATAACGGTATAAAATGGCCTATCTGTCATTGCAGTGTCACTCAGGATAATTCCCAAGTCCTGAAGAAGCCCCTGTATTACAACTGCTTTTCCCTCTCCCTCCCCCTAAAGTGTCCGGTGGCCACTGGCTCCACATTAATCTTGTAATTACTTCCACTGTGTGAATCACAATATGTCTATAACAGAATACCAGTAAGTCCACTCTAGTCCATAGCTTTTCCCCCAAATCCTGAGAAGTCTGAGATGGTAATGTCCATTCCATCTCCAAGTGAGAGGGGGCTTATATCTCATGGAAAAGATGGATGGGATTATCCTCTCTGCAGCTGCAGCAGACTCTCTCCATTCCCTGGGATGTCTGTGTCCAACATCATCTCCCCTCCAGGTGTCCAAGGTGAGTCCATTGAGCTGTAGAGTAGGAGTTGCAGATCCACTGAGATTCCGGGCCCAGCTGGCACATGGACAGTCCAAAGACTATGGTCTCTGGAAGTACATCTACAAACTCCAACAACACATATAGGTTTGAATAGAAGGGACAGATAGACCATGGACAGGGAAGACATATATGGGTCCAACTCTGTCACTCTGAGGAGTAAGGATTCCAAAGTAGAGCCCACTGATAAGGCACAAAACTCTGGGGCTATCCACCCTGATATAGGACCTGGGTGTCTCCAGAGCCCTCAGGAGATCCTCTATTTGAGGGTGTACCCACATTGGAAACCTATGAGGTCCTATTGAGATGTGCATAAGCGTTACCTCTGGGATGACCTCCTGACTCACTTTGAAGTCTCTTAGCCATATGAACTCATTTGTCTTTACCTTTTCCCTCTTTTATATGAGGTCTTCTTCCAGTTGTATTTGCCTGTTGGCACTTGTTTGTAATCACTTGTTGCCAGGGAGGCTCATCCCCAGGAGTCATGTCCTATGCTGGGAGGAAGGTAATGCATTCATATGCTGAGTTTGGCTTAGAGAGAGGCCACATTTGAGCAACAAGGAGGCTCTCAGGAGGCAATCCTTAGGCACCCCATAACAATAGGCTAAGTATTAATTTCAAGAGTCAAGACTCATAAGACTAGTCATCAATAATAAGAGCCCATAGTGGATCATCCTCCTTTGCCAGTCATTGCCCCTGCACTTGGGGGAGTGTTGCTACTCCCTTGGAGAATATGGCAGAGCTGTCCAGGATGGGAATTCAGTATTATCTAATTTATTGAGTGGCTCTCCACCCACTGTGACCATGCCCTGTGAGCATTTGAACAATTTTATATACCTTTTATGTATGTTCAGGTGAACTTCCTCCCATGCACCCCTATCCCTGACAACCCCCACCAACAATCTTCTCCCACCCCAGTTGTAACCCTTCTGTGATCCAAAGCTTCTTTAAAGATGAAGCCAATGCAATAACCAAATACAATTAATAGGAAAATGAAATAACAATGATGTTTAAATGTAAGAGGTAAAATACATGAAAACTTTTTAAAAAACTAAATATAAAATAAAATTAAAGGATTGGGTTATTCAAAAAATGAGAAGAAATTTTAAAAAATTAAAAAAATTTTTTTTTTGACATTTTGCCTTTTGTCAATGCACTGTCTGGTGTCCGGTCTGTACTGTGGCGCCTCCCCCCTCTCACTCCTCAGTGTCTCACTATTTTTCATTTAATTTTCAAAGAATTTTTAGGTCATGACAAAGTCACACACTGAATACAAGGCACTCTCATATACCCAACCTCCTTCCCCTTTCCTCACCCCATATTAAAACCTTTTGTATATGGATGGTAGCATTGTTATAACTGATATACATATAGTGAAACATAGCTGCTAAACATTGTCAACAGTTTACAGTATGGTTTACATTTTGGATCGTACACTTTTATAAATTTTGATGATATTTATCATGTCCTGTGTCCATCACTATCAGGTAATGAAAAACATTTCCATTGACCACTAAATACCCCCTGTTTCATCTATTCTATTCCTCCCTCCCCATCCCCCTGGATCCCAAGACAAACCCCTGGTTTGACCCATTGGATGACAAGGTTCATAGTTACATGCAACAAGAGGTCATGACACACTGGTTTGTCCTCCACTGTTAGGAACCACCCTTGCTTTTCAGAGATGCCCTCCTATCTATTTCTGCTCTCCCCTCAGTATCCTGGGTATTCTAACCCACCCTTCCCAATCTACCCACCTGCCAACCCTGCACCACCAAACCCAATATATCACTACCCTCCTGTCTTATACCTTCAATAAACAACTACACTCTATCACTTTACCATAGGTTGAGTCCATATGGGTGATGGCTCACAACTTTCTCTTTTCTTTCTCTTTATTGTACACCTATTTTTCAGACAAGAGTTCTCAGAGACTGCTCAATTTCCTTAATTCATATCAGTGAGGCCATGTACTGTTCATCCTTCAATGCCTTTCTTGCTTCACTCAACATAAAGTCTTCCATATTCATCCATGTTATCCCATGTGTTAGCACTTTATTTCTTCTTACAGCTGAGTAATATTCCATTGTATGTATGTACCATATTTTGTTTATCCATTCATCTGTTGATGGACACCTGGGTTGATTCCAACTTTTGGCAATAGTGAGCAATGCCATTATGAACATTGGTGTGTATATATCTGTTCATGTCTTTGCTTTCAGTTCTTCTGGGTATATACCCAGCAGTGGAGTCATTGGATCATTTGGAAGATCTATAGTTAGTTTTTTGAGGACTCGCCAAACTGTCCTCCACAGTGGCTGGACCATTCCACAATCCCAACAGCAGTGGATGAGTGTTCCCATTCCTCCACAACCTCTCCAACACTTCTATTCAGTTGTTTTTTTTATAGCCACCATTCTAATGGGTATAAGATGGTATCTCAATGTAGTTTTGATTTGCATTTCTCTAATAGCTAGAGATGTTGAGTATTTTTTCATGTACTTTTTAGCCAATTGTGTTTCTTCTTTGGAGAAGTGTCTTTTCAGGCCACCTACACATTTTTTAAGTGGGTTGTTAGTCTTTTTATTTTGGGGTTGTAGGATTTCTTTATATATGTAGGATATTAGGCTCCTGTGGTTGCCAAATATTTTCTCCCATTGGGTAGGCTGCCTTTTTAATTTTTTGATAACGTCCTTTGAAGTGCAAAAGTTTTTAATTTTGAGGAGATCCCATTTACCTATTTTTTATGTGTGCTGCTCATGCATTGGGTGTGAAGTTCATGAAAACATCTCCTAATACAAGGTCCTGTAGATGCTTCCCTACATTATCTTCCAAGTTCTTTATGGTCTTGGCTCTTATATTTAGTTCTTTGATCCATCTTGAGTTGATTTTCATATAAGGTATGAGATGGTGGTCCTCTCTCATTCTGTTGGGTATGGATATCCATTTCTCCATGCACCATTTGTTGAAGAGGCCGTGCTCTCCCAACTGAGTGTACTTGGTGGCCTTGTGAAATATCAGATGATTCTATATGTGAGGATTTATATCAGGACACTCAATTCGGTTCCATTGGTCAATGTGTCTATCCTTGTGCCAATATCATGTGATTTTAACCACTATAGCTTTGTAGTATATTTTAAAGTCAGGTAGTGTGATACCTCCAACTTCACTTTTCTTTTTCATAGTCTTTGGCAATTCAGGGCCTCTCACCATTCCAAATAAATTTTGTGGTTACTTTTTCCAATTCCTTAAAAAATACAGTGTTTATTTTTATTGGGATTGCATTCAATCTGTATATTAATTTGGGTAGGATAGACATCTTGATGATGTTTAGTCTTCTTATCCATGAACAGGAAATATTCTTCCTTTTATTTAAGTCATTTTGATTTCCTTTAACAGTGTTGTGTGGTTTTCTGTGTATAAGTCTTTTACATCTTTACTTAAATTTATTCCTAGGTATTTGAGTGTTTTAGTTACTATTGTAAATGGTACTTTTTTTCTTGATTTCCTCCTCAGATTGCTCATTATTAGTGTACAGAAATGCTACTGATCACGTCATCTGCAAATAATGAAATTTTTACTTCTTCTTTTCCAATTTGGATGCCATTTATATCTTTTTCTTTCCTCAGTGCTCAAGCAAGAACTTCTAAGACAGTGTTAAATAGGAGTGGTGATAGTGGGCATACTTTTCTTGATCCCGATCTCAGAGGGAAGTCTTTTATCATTTCACCATTGAAGATGATGTTAGCTTTGGGTTTTGCATACATACCCTTTATCATGTTCAGAAAGTTTCCTTCTATTCCTATCTTTTGCAGTGTTTTTATCAGGAAATGGTGCTGTATTTTGTCAAATGCTTTTTCTGCATCTATAGAGATGATCATGTGATTTTTTTCTTTCAATCTGTTTATGTGGTGTATTACATTGATTGATTTTCTTATGTTGAACCATCCTTGCAAAACCTGGATGAATCCCACTTGGTCAGGGTGTATAATTCTTTTGATATGTTGTTGATTGTGATTAGCAAGTATTTTTTTGAGGATTTTAGCATCTAGCTTCATTAGAGAAATTGGTGTGTAATTTTCCTTTTTTGTGGTATCTCTGTTTGGCTTTGGTATTAAGGTAATGTTGGCATCATAGAATGAATTAGGCAATGTTCCATCTATGTCTCTTTTTTGGAAGAGCTTAAGCAGAATTGGTGTTAGCTCTTTCCGGATTGGTTCATAGAATTCAGCTGTGAAGCCATCTGTCCTGGGCTCTTCTTAGTTGGGAGGTTTTGATGACTGAGTTTATCTCTTTACTTGTAATTGGACTGTTGAGTTCATCAATTTCTTCTTTCATCAATGTGAGCTGTTTGTGAGTTTCTAGGAATTTGTCCATTTCCTCTGAATTATCATTCTTGTTGGCATATAAATTTTCAAAGTATCCTCTTATGATACTCTTTATTTCTATGGGGTCAGTAATGATATCCCCTTCTTCAATCCTTATTTTGTGTATTTGCATCTGCTCTCTCTTTTTCTTTGTTAGTATGGCTAATGGTTTGTCAATTTTATTGATCTTCTCAAAAACCAGCTTTCGGTTTTGTTTTTTTTCCCCTAGTGTGTTCTTATTTTCTATTTCATTTAGTTCTGCTCTATCTTTGTTATTTCTTTCTTTCTACTTCCTTTGTGGTTAGTTTGTTGTTGTTTTTCCAATTCCCCCAGGTGTGCAGTTAGGTATTCAATTTTAGCTCTTTCTTCTTTTTTAATATATGCATTTATGGCTACGAATTTCCCTCTCATTATGGCTTTGGCTGCATCCCTTAGGTTTTGATATGTTGTGTTGTCATTTTCATTCAATTTGAGGTAGTTATTGATTTCTTTTGAGATTTCCTCCTTGACCCTTGTTTGTCTAAGAGTGTGTAATTTAGCTTCCATATCTTTGCGCCTAATCTGGTTCTCTGGCCCTTAGTGATTTCCTCTTTCATTCCATTGTGGTCAGAGAAATTACTTTGCATAATCTCAATCTTTCTGAATTCATTAAGACTTGTTCTATGGCCTAGCATGTGGTCTATCTTGGAATCTGATCCATGTGCACTCAAGAAGAATGTATATCCCTCTGTATTTGGGTTTAGCCTTCTGTATATGTCTATTATGTCCAGGTCCTCTACTGTATTATTCAGAGGCTTTGTTTCTTTATTGATTCTCTGTCTATATGTTCTATCTAATGGGGATAATGGTGTATTAAAGTCCCCCACTATAAGTGTAGAGGCATTTATTTCTGCACTTAGTTTTTCCAGGCTTTGCCTCATGCATTTTGAGGCACCCTGATTTGGTGCATAAATATTTATGATTGTTCTCTCTTCTTGGAAGATTACCCCTTTTACTAATATATAGTGTCTTTGTCTCTTACAATAGTTTTGCATTTAAAGTCTATTTTGTCTGATATTAGGATAGCTACTCTTGCCATTTTTGGGTTATTGTTTGCTTGCAAAATTGTTTTCCAGCCATTCACTTTCAGCCTCCTTGGATCCCTGTGTCTAAGGTGGGTTTCTTGTAGACAGCATATAGATTGATCATATTTCCTTATCCATTCTTCCAATCTGTGTCTCTTGACTGATGAATTTAATCCATTAATATTCAGTGTTATTACTCTCAAAGAATTTCTTACCTCAGCCATATTTTCTTTGGGTTTATGTATGTCATATGTTGTTTTTATTTCTCTTTTTGTCTTTTTAGTTGTTCTTACACTCTCCTCCAACTCTCTCTTTCCTGTTTTTTCCTTTCAAACTGTAGAACTTCCTTTAGTATTTCTTGAAGTGCAGCTTTCTTATTGGCATATTCTCTTAATTTCTGGTTATCTGTGAATATTTTGAACTCTCCATCATTTTTTAATGCCAGCCTTGTTGATAGAGAATTCATGGCTGGAAGTTTTTTTCTTTTAGTACCTTTACTATGTCATATCACTGTCTTCTTGCCTCCATGATTTAAGATGAGAAGTCAGGACTTAATCTTACTGTGTTTACCTTGTATGTGATGGTTCTCTTTTCTCTTGCTGCTTTGAGTATTTTCTCTTTGTCTTGAGCATTGGACATTTTGACTACTATATGTCTTGGAGTAGGCCTGTTGGGATTTTTACTATTTGGGGTACACTGTACTTCCTGGACATGTACATCCCTCAGTAGGGTTGGGAAGTTTTCAGCCATTATTTCCTTCAACATTCCTTCTGTTTCCCTTCCCTTCTCTTCTCCTTTTGGGATACCTATAATGCGTATGTTTGTACCTTTTGTGTTGTCAGTTAAATCCCAAGCCCCTGATGGATTTTTTTCTATCTTTTTATATATCTGTTCTACTACCTCTTTGCTTTCAGATGTACTGTCTTCCACATCACTAATTCTTTCTTCTGTCTGTTCAAATACACTGTTATGTGAATCCAGCATCTTTTTGGTTTCTTGGGTTGTGCCATTCATCACCATCACATCTGTTATCTTTTTGTATATATTTACAATTTCTTGTGTATGTTCTCCCAGTGTCTTATTAATATCCTTAATCTCTTCGTTCACTTAATGAAGTTGGTCCATGATATTTGTTTGGACAGCCTTTATTAGTTGTTCAATGTTCTGCCTTTATTTATGGTGTTTAGTTTAATCATTGTAATGGTCCATGTGTTCCTGTTTCTCAGTATGGTTGGTAACTTTTTTTTGCCCTCTGGTCATCATTTTGTCATGATGGATTCATTCAGTTGATTAGCTTCTCTCTCTGCTCTAGAATTTTATTTAGCTGGTGGTTCTGTGTGTGTGTTAAGTTTTCTCTTTGACACTTTGTTCTTCCTGTATTTCCTTGCTTTATTCTTTGTTCCCTTGAAGGAAAAAGATTATGGCCATAGGAATTGAAAGAGGTAAGAAAGGAAAAATGATAATAGTAATATTGATAAAAGTTA
Organism: Tolypeutes matacus; assembly: GCA_026826555.1. NCBI lineage: Eukaryota > Metazoa > Chordata > Mammalia > Cingulata > Chlamyphoridae > Tolypeutes > Tolypeutes matacus. The sequence continues at coordinate 14,479 of JAKSZT010053975.1, read as the reverse complement.
GAAGAGTGGCTGTATCATATTTAGTGAAATGCATATTTAACTCATGTAGGCAGTGTAGGGTAATAGGGGGAAAATGGATTACTTATAATGGAATGGGAAACCAAATAGAGAAAAATATATAGTAGATTTAAAAGGCCAGAATGATGAGGAGAGAGGGAAAGAATAAAGAAAGGGCTGAAAGGGAAAAGTTAATAATAATAATAAAATAAAACAGAATAGACAAGATAGAAATTGACACCTGTGAAGTTGAGGACCAATGAAAAAAGGTGGAATGTAAGAACCACAGCAGAAAGCAGAAGGTGGAAAGATGAAGAAAGGAAAAGTGATAGTGGTGTTAGACAAAATCAATATACACAGAGAACGGAGAATCAAGGAAGAAGTACAGCAAAGAAGAAACAAGGTAGCAGCACCTAATTTTAAAAAGGGGAGGGGTAGAGAGAAAAGAGGAAAGAAAAGCAAGAAACAAACATACAAAGAAAAACCAAACAAACACACAAGCATGCAGTCAAACATAAGGAAAAACAGCATTCCTTCTTGGGCTCTTGTGGAGCCTCTCAGCCTGTGTTCACCAATCAATTACCCTGCAGCCTTCTCTTTGCAGGGTTTGAGGCAGATTGTAGTGATTAAATTAAGTTAAAAATTTTTTAGAAGAAATAAGGGACCCCAACGAAGGCTTCTCCTGGACCAACCCCTCCACTAAAGGAATCCTAAATAGGCTTGTGGAAACTTATCAAACACTTCCCAATGCCTACCCCCCCAGAGGATCTGAGACTCTGACACTCACCATGGAATTATAAAATTGGCTGGCTTCGCCCCCTCCTGAGCCAAGCCTCTGTGTCCCATGGCTGTCAGGTAAATCAGGCTTCCTCAGCAGATTCACCTCTCCCCTCAGCCCAGCACCACTTCTAGAGGGCTGGTTTGCTCCCAAAAAGCTATAAGGGGGTCCAGGCAGCCAGACTGATGGAAAAAAATCCTCTCACCCTTTGCCAGGACCCTCCCACTCTTGGAGAGTGCTGTCTCTCACTGGGTTGCCAGGAGAGTGGGGCTTAGCCATCTGCATCCACAATTTCTAGCTGGGGAAAAATTTTACAATTTTATATTGAGCAGTCCACCTTGCTGTCCAGCTCCCTCCAAATCAATGTCCCCAAGGTTCTCATTCTGCAGGCTCCCAGAAGAGATCACCTGTGCAAGATCCTGTGCCCAATCAGCCATCTTATGTGAGAGAAATAGTGAATGCCCACCTAAACCAATGCCATCTTCCGCTGTTCTCCTCCACCAGTGTATTTTTAATTTCCTTTATTGCACCTTTCATTCCCATAAGGTCTGCTATTTTTCTATGTATGCTTTCAAATTCCTCTTTGTGCTCATCCAATGTCTTCTTAATATCCTTAATTTCTTTAGCCATCTCATTGGATGATTTGTTTGAACATCTATGATTAGTTGTCTCAACTCCTTTATGTCATCTGGAGGCTTATCTTGTTTCTTTAACTGGGCCATATCTTTCTGTTTCTTGGTATGGACTGTAATTTTTTGTTGGTGTATTGGCATCTGGCTTACTAGAGTATTTATTCTGGGTGCAGTTTTTCTCCTTAGTTTAGGGCTTCCTGCCCTTTCTCCCTTACTGGCTGTGTAGTAGGGGCCAAGGATGTAGTTGGTGCTGTAAGCTGTGGAGGCTCAACTACCCTCCTTGCCCCAAGGACCAATGAAGCTTTTCCCCCACTTTCTCCTTTGCCAAGGGTAGGGACAGAGCCACAGCTATGTGGAATAATCCAAACCATGCAGGCCTAGATTTTAGTTACCCAGAGAGACTGAAGAAGCTTCACATTCCTTTTTCCCTTGTCTGTGGCAGGGATGGAGATGCAGGTGTGGACAGCAATCTATGAAATGCAGGTCCAAGATGACCACAGTTGCCCTGGTAGATTTCTGATTATTCAGTCTGTGCCAGCTAAATGTACCTGCAGTTACCTGGATAGGCTAGTGCAAGGGCCCTTCAGCTTCCTCCCTGCTAGAGGTGGGGCTGAAGCCTAGACTAAGGCTGCAGACCAATCTGGGTGAAAGAAACTGGTCTCTACCATCACTGTGATTTTCAGTCAGCCTGGTTTCCCCTCGTGCTGGGGGTGGAGTCAAAATGGCAGCTACTGGTCTCCTTCTGACTTGGACAAGTTCAAACTTTAGCTGTTCTTAGGGTTATACTTTAGCTGGCCAAATTGACTAATCAGTAGCTGAAATCGGTGGCCAACCATCTCTTCCTCCCCTGTATTTTGGAAATCGAGCTTCCAATTCCTGCTACAGAATAGTTCCTGGGGCAACTTGCACTGCCAAAGTAGGATGATCCCTGGCCTCCATGGCATGGCCTGTAATTTCCCAGAGAGGCTGGCACAGCTCCCCCCAGTTCCTCTGTGTCCAAGGTGGGTCTGGGGCTTACACTAGAGTGGCAATCTGATATAGATGGTAAAAAGCCAGTCCCCACCAGCACTGTGATTTTCAGTCAACCCTACTTCCCCTCATGTCATAAGTGGAATTAAAATGGCAGCCACTGACCTCTTTTTCACTTGGACAGGTTTAAACTTTAGCTGTTCTTAGGATTATACTTTAATCCACTGAATTCACTAATCAGTAGCTGAAGTTAGTGTCCAACCATTTCTTCCTCCCCCATTTTGGAAAGTGGAGCTTTCAATTCCAGCCACGGAACAGCTCCTGAGGTGGCTTGTGCCTCCAGTGGAGAATGGGCACCAGCTTCTGTGGCATGGAGTGCTCTAGTTATGAATCTTCTCTGCAGATGGGCAGTCTCCTCCTTCCATTCTTTCAAGGATGTTGCAGGATGTTCTTTTGGTTTCCTGCAGCCCCCAAATAAATGCTCTAGTTAGTTGTGGGTGATCATCAACTGTCCTGTAGCAGGAGCTGAATCTCAGATCTCTTTACTCTGCCACCATCTTGCTGGTGGGTTGGAAGGTTTTTGATGACTGATTCTATCTCTTTACTTGTGATTGGTCTGTTGAGTTCATCAATTTTTTCTTTCATCAATATAGGCTGCTTGTGTGTTTCTAGGAATTTGTCCATTTCCTCTAAATTGTCTTTCTTGTTAGCATATAATTTTTCAAAGTATCCTCTCATGATACTCTATTTCTGTAGGGTTGGTGGTGATATACCCTTCCTCATTTCTTATTTTGTGTATTTGCATCATCTCTCTTTTTATTTGTTAATCTAGCTATGGGTTTGTCAATTTTATTGATCTTCTCTAATAATCAGCTTTTGGTTTTGTTTATTTTTTCTAGTGTTTTCTCATTTTCTATTTCATTTGGTTCTGACCTAATCTTTGTTATTTCCTTCTTTCTACTTCCTTTCAGGTTGGTTTGTTGTTCTTTTTCTAATTCCTCCAGGTGTACATTTAGGTCTTCAAATTTAGCTCTTGGTCCTCTTTTGATATATGCATTTATGGCTATGAATTTCGCTCTCAGTACAGCTTTTGCTGCATCCCATAAGTTTTGATATGTTGTGTTGTCATTTTCATTCATTTCAAAGTAGTTACTGATTTCATTTGAAATTTCTTCCTTGACTCACAGTTTTTCTAAGAGTGTGTTGTTTAACTTCCATATCATTGTGCTTAATCTGGTTCTCTGGCCCTTACTGATTTCCAGCGTCATTCCGTTGTGGTCAGAGAAATTACTCTGTATCATTTCAAACTTCCTCAGTTCATTGAGAATTTTTCTGTGGCCTAGCATGTGGCCTATCTTGGAGAATGATCCATGTGACTTAAGAAAAATATATATCCTGCTGTATTTGGGTGTAGTGTTCTGTATATGTCTATTAGGACCAATTCCTCTAATGTATTATTCAGAGTCTTTTCTTTATTGATTCTCTGTCAAGATGTTCTGTCTAATGGTAATAATGGTGTATAAAGTCCCCCACTGTAATTGTAGAGGAATCTGTTTCTCCAGTGTTTGCCTCATGTATTTTGAGGCATCCTGGTTAGGTGCATAAATGTTTATGATTGTTCTTTCTTCTGAATGATTACCCCTTTTACTAACATATAGTGTCTGTCTTTGTCTCTTAAGGTAGTTTTGCATTTAAAGTCTATTTTGTCTGATATTAGTATAGCTACTTTTTTTTTGGTTATTGTTTGCTTGTAAAATTATTTTCCAGCCATTCACTTTCAGCATCCTTGAATCACTGGGTGTAATGTGGGTTTCTTGTAGACAGCATATAGATGTGTCAAATTTCCTTTTCCATTCTTCCTGTGTCTCTTTACTGGTGAGTTTAATCCATTAACATTCAGTGTTATTACTCTCAATGAATTAATTACTTTAGCCATATTTTCTTTGGGCTTATGTATGTCATATGTTGTTTTTATCTTCTTTTTGTCTTTTTAGTTGTTCTTACACTCTACTCCAACTTTCTCTCTCACCTGTGTTTTCCTTTCAACCTGCAGAACTCCTTTTAGTATTTCTTGAAGGGCATGTTTCTTATTGGCATACTCTCTTAATTTCTGTTTATTTGTGATTGTTTTGAACTCTCCATCAGGTTTGAAGTCCAGCTTTGCTGGATATAGAATTCTTGGTTGGAAATTGTTTTCTTTTAATATCTTGACAATGTCATACCACTGCCTTCTTGCCTCCATGGTTTCAGATGAGAAATCAACACTTAATCTTATTGAGCTTCCCTTGTATGTGATGGTTCTCTTTTCTCTTGCTGCCTTCAGTATTTTCTCTTTGTCTTGAGCATTGGAGAGTTTGACAAATATATGTCTTGGAGTATGTTTGTTGGGATTTATACTGTTTGGGGTATGTTGTGCTTCCTGGTCATGTACATCAATCTGCTTCAATAGGGTTGGGAAGTTTTCAGCCATTATTTCCTTCAACATTCTCTCTGTCCTGTTTCCCTTCTCTTCTCCCTCTGGGATCCCTGTAATGCATATGTTTGTGCATTTTGTGATGTCTTTCAATCCCTAAATCCCTGCTGGATCTTTTTATCTCTCTGTTCTACTGTCTGTTTGATTTCAGATGTACTGTCTTCCACATCGCTAATTCTTTCTTATGTCTGTTCAAATCTACTGTTATGTCCTTCCAGTGTTTTTTTTTTTTTTTTTTTTTTTTTTTATTATGGGTAAAAATCAAAATTCTCACAATACATACAAACATTTGTAAAATGATATATAAATATATATACATATATGTGTATTTGCTTACAAAAATGTTACTTTTTATATCTATATATACATATATTTTAAGAGGTGCTTAGATTACCTAAAATATTATACGGAACCCACTCGGATTCCCATGTTGCCCACCTCCCACACCTCCCACCACATCCAACACAAACATCTCCCATAGTGTGGCCCACCAACCTCAATGAACTTACACCTCCTGGAGCCTTGCCACCAACCATAGACCACAGTTCACACTGTAGACCACACTCTCTCCCACTCAGTTCTGAGTGGTGTGTGCTGATTTAAAATGGCCTACATCCATTGCCACAACAGTACTCAGGACAACCTCCAACTCCCAAAGAAACCCCTGTATTTCAACTGCTCATCCCCTCCCTACCCAAAAAACTGTCAAGTGGCCACTGGCTCCACCTCATTGTTATAATTTCTTGCATTGCAAGAATCACCATATGTGAGCAAGAGAATACCATCAAGTCCACTCTAGTCCATAGTTCTTCCCCCAATCCAGAGGCGACTGGGATGGTGATGTCCACTCCAACTCCAAGTGATAGAGGGCTTATATCCCATGGATATGGTGGGTGGGATGATCCTGCCTGCAGATGCAGGCCCTCTCCATTCCCTGGGATGGCCATTGCCCATCGTTGTCTCCTCACCAGGTGACTTGGATGAGTCCATTGAGCTGTAGGGTAGGAGTTGCAGCTCCACTTAGATTTCATGTACACCTGGCACATAGGTAGGTGGGAGGCTCCAGTCGCTGGAAGTATACCTAAGAAACTCCAGCATCACATGTAGGTTTCAATAGAAGGGACTGGTGAACCATGTGCAGGGAGGACTTATTTGAGTCTAATTCTGTCACTCTCAGGAGCACAGATTACAAAATAGAACCCACTGATAAGGCATCAGTCTCTGGGGCTATCCCCCCTTATATAAGACCAGGGTGTCTCCGGAGCTCTCAGGAACCCCACTGAGTGGGGTGATAGGCACTTAGATGTTCTATGAGCTCCTACTGAGGTGTGCGTAAGGGTTACCTCTGGGATGACCTCCCGACTCTCTTTGAAGTCTCTTAGCCACTTGAACTCATTTGTCTTTACCGTTTCCCCCTTTTATTCAAGGTCTTTTTCCAGTTGTGTTGCCAGTTGACACTTGGGAAAAGTTTTCAATTAGCAATAATCGTGCCTCGGATAAACCTCATTGGCTACGATACTGCCACTGCAAAAAGCTGCCAGTTGGCACTTGGTATTAATCCCTCGTTGCCAGGGAGGCTCATCCCTGGGAGTCATGTCCCACGTTGGGGGGAAGGTAATGCAATCATATGCTGAGTTTGGCTTAGAGAGAGGCCACATTTGAGCAACAAGGAGGCTCTCAGGTGGCAACCCTTAGGCACCCCACAACTGCAGGCTAAGTCTCATTTACAAGAGCAAAAACTCACAAGGGTAGTCATCAATTAAAAAAAAAAAAAAAAAACACATCAGTGGGTCATCCTATTTTGAAAGGCACTGTGCCTACACTCAGAGGACTATTGCTGCTCCCTTGGAGATTGTGGCAGAGCTCTCCAGGCTAGGAATTCAGATTCCCTCATTTATTGTGTGATTATCCACCCATCGTGATGATGCCCCATCCCCCAATTCTTTGAATGATTTTGTATATCTTTCATGCATATTCGGTTGAACCAATCCCCACGAACCCCCCCCCCCAGACACCCTCCTCCCAATAATCCCCCGCAGTACCCATTGTAACCCTTCTGTGATTTCTTTGATTGTGCCATTCCTCACCATCATAAGTGCTATCTTTTTATGTATTTTTACAATTTCTTTAGTATATTCTCCTAATGTCTTCTTAATATCCTTAATCTCTTCCTCTACTTCATCAAGTTGGCCCATGATATTTGTTTGGAGAGCTTTGATTAGTTGTTCTATGTTCTGCATCTCTTCCTGGTTTTTAGTTTGTTCATTGGACTGGGCCATGTCTTCCTGTTTCTTAGTATGGTTTGTAATTTTTTGTTGTTTTCTGGTCATCTTTTTATCTTGATGGGTTTATTCAGTTGATTAGCTTCTCTTTCTACTCTAGAGTTTTATTTAGCTGCTAGTTATGTGTGTGTGTTGTTTTCTCTTTGACACTTTTTTCTTCTTGTTTTATTTCTTGCTGTTTTCTATTTTCCCTTGAAGGAAAAAGATTAGGGCCAGAGAAAGCAGAAGAGATAAGAAAGAAAAAGGATAATAGTAATAATAAAAGTAAAATTTAGAGAAGGGACTGTATAAGACTTAGTAAAAAGAATATTTAGCTCATGTAAATAGTGCGGAGTAATAGGAATAAAAAAGTGGAGTACCTAAAATGAAATGGGGAACCAAATAGAGAAAAATATATAGAATGATTTAAAAATCCAGAATGATGAGGAGAGAGAGAAAGAAAAAAGGAAATGACAAAAAGAAAAAACTTAGTAAAAAAAGAAAATAGAATAGACAAGGTAGAAATAGAAACCAGAAAAATTAAGGATTAAATAAAGAAAGGTGAAATGTAAGAACCACAACAGAAAGCAGAAGATAGAAAGATGAAGGAAGGAAAAGAGATAGCATTGGTAGAAAAAATCAGTATTCACAAAAAATGGGAAATCAAGGAAGAAGAAGTACAGCAAAGAAGAAAGAAGCCAGCAGCACCTAATTAAATAAAGGGGGAGGGGAGAGGAAACAAAAACAAGAAACAACAACAACAAAAAAAAAACTCAAAGAAATACACAAACAAGCAGTCAAAGAAAAAACTAAGGAAGAACAGCATTCCTTCTTAGGCCCCTGTGGAACTTCTCAGGCTTCCAGTGTTCATCAATCAAATAACCTGCAGCCTTCTCTCTGCAGGTTGCAAAGTGGGTTTTAGTGAGTAATTTAAGTTAAAAAAATTTTTTTTAAGTAACCTTTTTTTTTTTTAAAGGAATAATAAGGAACCCAAGAGAAGCTAATACAAAAATTATGTCTATGTTATCCTTGTCCTAAAATATCAGCTGGATGTTTGATATCCCGGTGGATCACTACTCTAAGAGGAGCCAGGAATTGAACTAGGGACCTTGTATATTAAAGGTGGAAACTCCTCCACTGAGCTAAACTTTCTCATTGTGTCAGTTAGCTCTTCAGAAAACTATGCAGTCACTTTCCCTTGGGTAGGCTTGACTTCTATGACAGCAGGATTTAACAGTCTGTGTGAGCAGATCCCCTCCCCTCTCCTGGTCAGGTTGAGTTCCCTTTTGAAATTCAAATGGGACCCTGGTGACTGAATTCACCACACAGAAATGATTCTCAACCCTTTTTTAGACCACTCCCTCTTCCCCAGGGACCCTAAATAGGCTCTTGGAAACATATTAAGTGCTTCCTACTGCCTGGCTCCCTTAGAGGAGTTGAAATTTCGATAGTTTTCAGCACACAACTAGTCAATTGCCTGACTTCCCCCTCTCACAGGCCAAGTTTCTCTACCCCAGGGTGGTTAGGTAAATCAGGTTTCCTCAGCAAATTCACCTCTCCCCTCTGCCTGATGTCACCTTCAGCTGGCTGCTATGTTCCCCAAAGCTCAAAGGAGGTCCAGGCAACCAAACCCATAGAAAGGAAACCCCTAAACCCCTATTCACCCTTTGCCAGAACCTCCCACTCTCAGAGAATGCTCCCTCTCACTGGGTGGCCTGCCAGAGTTGTGGCTCACCCTGGCCCTTTGCCCTGAGGGTGGAGCTTAGCCTTCCATGGTTTCCAGCCATCAGAGCTAAAAACTCACAGTTTTATCTTGAGCAGTCTATATCCCTGTTCAGCTCCCTCCAAGTTCATGCTCCAAAGCCTTCTATTCTGTGGGCTCCCAGCACAGCTTACTCGGGCAGGATCTTTTCCCCACTCAGCTGTCTTTTGTGAGGGAGATGGTGAGTGCCCACTTAAACTGATGCCATCTTACAACCTCCAAGCGTCTGTTTTTGAAACATCAATTTGTTTCCATTGGTCAGTCTGTCTGTTCTTATGCCAGTACCATGCTGTTATTACCACTATAGCTACATAATATGATTTAAAGTGCAGAAATGAGAGTCCTCCAACTTTGTTCTTCCTTTTAAGATGTTTTTGTCAATTTGGGGCCCCATACCCCTCTGAATAAATTTGATAATTGGGTTTTCCATTTCTTTAAAAAATGCTGGTGAATTTTTATCAGGAGTGCATTAAATCTGTATATAAATTTGGGTAGAAATGACATCTTAAAGATATTTAGTCTTCCCATCTGTGAACACAGAATGCTCTTCCATTTATTTAGGTCTTCTTTGATTTCTTTTAACAATGCATTGTGGTCTTCTGAATACAAGTGCTTTATGTCCTTGGTTAAGTTTATTCCTGAATAGTTGATTCTTTTTGTTGCTATTATAAATGGAATTTTTTCCTTACTTCCTCCTCAGATTGCTCATTACTAGTGTATAGAAACACTACTGATTTTTGAGAGTTGTGTGTCCTGTCACTGTGCTGAATTTGTTTATTAGCTCTAGTAGCTTTTTTGTATATTTGGGGGGATTTTCTAGGTATAGAAACATATCATCTGTTAATAGTGAAAGTTTTAATTCTTCTTTTCCAATTTGGCTGCCTTTTTTTCTTTTTCTTGCCTGATTGCTCTAGCTAGAACTTCTAGCACTATATTGAACAACACTGGTGATGGTACACCTCCTTAACTTGTTCTTGATCTCATTGGGAAAGCTTTCAGATTTTTGCCATTTAGTGTAATGTTAGCTGTGGGCTTTTCATATATACACTTTAACATCTCTTCCTATCTTTTGGAGTGTTTTTTATTACCAAGAAAGCATGCTGGATTTTGTCAAATGCCTTTTCTGCATCAATTGAGATAATCATGTGATTTTTCTTTGGTTTATTAATGTGGTTGATTATGCTTATTGATTTTCTTGTGTTGAACCATCCTTGTATGCCTGGGATAAAAGCCCATTGATCATGATGAATAATTCTTTTAATATGTCGTTGAATTAAATTAGTGAGCATTTTATCAAGGATTTTTGCATTTGTATTCATTAAGGAAATAGGTGTGTACATGTATTTTTTTATAATATCTTTTTTTGGCTTTGGTAGTAGCGTGATATTGGCTTCATAGAATGAGCTTGGTAAAGTACTTTCCTGTTCAATTTTTTTCAAAGAGTTTGAGTAAGATTTCCTTTAAATCTTCTTTGAATGCTTGGTAGAAATCACTTATGAAGACATTTGGCCCTGAGGTTTTCATTTTGGGGAGTTATTTGATGACTGTTTCAATCATTTTGTGATTGGTTTGCGGAGGTAGTCTATTTCTTCTAGGGTTAGTGTAGGTCATTTGTTTGTTCCTAGGAATTTTTCCATTTCATATACATTGTCTAGTTGCTTGGCATACAGTTGTTATGTTATCATCTTATAATCTATTTCTGTGTCAGGTGTAATGTTCCCATTTTCATTTCTGATTTTGTTTGCATATTCTTTCTTTTTCTCTTTGGCAATCTAGCTAAGGGTCAGTCAATTTTGTTGATTTTCACAAAGATAAACTTTTGGTTTTGTTAATTCTCTCTACTGTTTTTTTTCCCTCTGTTTCATTTATTTTTGCTCTGACATTTATTACATTATTCCTTCTGCTTGCTTTGGACACGATTTGCTGTTGTTTTTCTAGTTCCTCCAGCTGTTTAGTTAGGTCTTTGATTTTCGCTCTTCTTTTTAAATGTAAGCATTGAGCACTATATATGTCTCTCTTGGCACTGCTTCCACTGCATCCCATAGGTACTATTATGTTGTGTTCTCATTTTAATTCATCTCAAGATATGAATTGATGTTTCTTGCAAATTTTTATTTGACACACTGATAATTTAATAGTGTGATGCTTAATCTCCATATATTCCTGAATATTCCCTTCTTCTGCCCATTGTTGATTTACATCTATATTCCAATATGATCAGAGAATATGCTTTTATTTTATTTTATTTTATTTTATTTTATTTTATTTTATTTTATTTTATTTTATTTTTATTATGGGTAAAAATCAAAATTTTCACAACACATACAAACATTTGTAAAATGATATATAAATATATATGCATATATGAGTATTTGCTTAAAAAATGTTATTTATATATATATATATACATATATTTTAAAAGATGCTTAGATTACCCAAAATATTACACGGAACCCACTGGGATTCCCAAGTTCCCCACCTCCCACACCTCCACCACATCCCACACAAACATCTCCCACAAGTGTGGCCCGCCACCCTCAATGAACTTACACATCCTGGAGCCTTGCCACCAACCATAGACCATAGTTCACACTGTAGACCACACTATCTCCCACTCAGTTCTGAGTGGTGTGTGATGATTTAAAATGGCCTACATCTGTTTCCACAACAGTACTCAGGACAACCTCCAACTCCCAAAGAAGCCCCTGTATTTCAACTGCTCATCCCCTCCCTACCCCAAAAGTGTCAAGGGGCCACTGGCTCCACCTCATTGTTATAATTTCTTGCATTGCTAGAATCAACATATGTGAACAAGAGAATACCATCAAGTCCACTCTAGTCCATAGTTCTTCCTCCAATCCTGAGGTGACTGGGATGGTGATGTCCACTCCAACTCCAAGTGAGAGAGGGCTTATATCCCATGGATATGGTGGGTGGGATGATCCTGCCTGCCGATGCAGGCCCTCTCCATTCCCTGGGATGGCCATTGCCCATCGTTGTTTCCTCACCAGGTGACTTGGATGAGTCCATTGAGCTGTAGGGTAGGAGTTGCAACTCCACCTAGATTTCATGCACACCTGGCACATAGGTAGGCAGGAGGCTCCAGTCTCTGGAAGTATACCTAAAACTTCTGCATCACATATAGGTTTGAATAGAAGGGACTGGTGAACCATGTGCAGGGAGGATTTATTTGAGTCTAATTCTGTCACTCTCAGGAGCACAGATTCCAAAATAGAACCCACTGATAAGGCATCAGTCTCTGGGGCTATCCCCTCTTATATAGGACCAGGGTGTCTCCGGAGCTCTCAGGAACCCCACTGAGTGGGGTGATAGGCACTTAGATGTTCTATGAGCTCCTACGGAGGTGTGCGTAATAGTTACCTCTGGGATGACCTCCCGACTCTCTTTAAAGTCTCTTAGCCACTTGAACTCATTTGTCTTTACCATTTCCACCTTTCATTCAAGGTCTCCTTCCAGCTGTGTTGCCAGTTGGCACTTGGTATTAATCCCTCGTTGCCAGGGAGGCTCATCCCCAGGAGTCATGTCCGACGTGGGGGGAAGGTAATGCAATCATATGCTGAGTTTGGCTTAGAGAGAGGCCACATTTGAGCAACAAGGAGGCTCTCAGGTGGCAACCCTTAGGCACCCCACAACTGCAGGCTAAGTCTCATTTACAGGAGCAAAGACTCACAAGGGTAGTCATCAATAAAAAAAAACACATCAGTGGGTCATCCTATTTTGACAGTCACTGTCCCTACACTCAGAGGACTATTGCTGCTCCCTTGGAGACTGTGGCAGAGCTCTCCAGGCTAGGAATTCAGATTCCCTCATTTATTGTGTGATTATCCACCCATCGTGACCATGTCCCATCCCCCGATCCTTTGAATGATTTTGTATATCTTTCATGTATATTCAAATGAAACAATCCCCACAAACCCCCCCC
>JAKSZT010053974.1:401788-424421 GCA_026826555.1 Tolypeutes matacus | reverse complement strand
TCCTTTTACTCAGTAAAGCAGTGAGTTAAAGAAATGTTAAGTGGGTCCTCTCCAATCCCAGCACTAATAATGTGCTAGACACTAGTCTAGGTGTTGCATACATAAATGGACAGTGAAACAAAAACAAATATTCTTGCCTTCTTGCCTCTTACATTCAAGCAATACACAGGATACAAAAACAAAATAGCTTCAATATGAAGAAATTATTAAACTTGAACAAATATGTCTATTATTAATACTATGAATTTTAAGCCTGCCCTCTCAGATTGTATCATATGTCAAAACCCAACCTTAGTAAGATGGTGGGATAAGAAGCAGTCCCTTCACCAAACAACTACTGAATTGGCAGGAACTCTAGTTCTTAGACTCTGTAGTCTATGGGAATACTGTGTAGCATCCAGGGAGGATCAAGAAGAAGAGGCTGATAAATTGCAATAAATACTGGGAATTTTATGCTCCCTGCAGCAGCTGCTGTCACCCTTCCTCAAGCCTCATGAAAGGCAGCAGTGAGGACTGAAGCTCCAGCTCCTGGCTCAACTTACTGGGGCCAGGAAGGCACATAAAGAACTAGTTGGTACTCCAAACTCCAGAGATGTGTGGTCTGATCCCACATCTCTACCTTTGATGACCTACCTCATATCTCTGGGGGTGGCCATTGTTCTAACTTCCTGGGGCAAAAGCAGCACAATAATCTTCCTCAAAACTGTGGAAAACAGCCAAAGGGCTGCATTAACAGGGCAAGTGTTGAATTAGGAAAACTGCGTCAAAAGCCACCAAAGACTCTCCTGGTGCCTTTGCTTCCACCTCCTCTACAATGCAGGCTTGAGCTAGCTTGCACTCCCATTGTGGGTCCCTGACCCTGTTCCAGAGGGAGCAGAGTGGCCCCTTGGTGTATATTGGGGTGCTTGTAAGTCAGTGCCCATCTATCAGATACAAGTCTGGGAGACTGAGCTGGGGAACATATCTCTGACCTGCCCTCCCAGAGTTTGTCCTGAGGGCAGAGAAGCCTCTTGTAGATAGTTGGGACAGTGTAAGGAACAAGTAAGTTTTAAGGGCCTGGGACAAAGGACTATCTGCTTTAAGTCACTGAAGAGTAACCAGGAGGCGGTGGAGGTCTATTTCAAAGGGAGTAGAGCGAATCTTCATTCAAACTCCTATAAACTGTAATTGGGGGATTTGTAAGCCCACTAGCAAGCAAAAGTCTAGGAGAAGAAGCAGCTTCCTTGGAATGGTGCCATACAAGCTTAGATAAAACAGAGAGGACCCTGTACTTCTCATTTGCTACAAGTGGATGTTCATGATAGGAGGGGCTAAGCCCTGAAAGAGACCACCAGCCAAATCAGAGCCAGTTTGCAAAAAGAATGAAAGTTGCCTTTTTTTTTTTTTTTGGCTTTGTTTGTTTTGATTAGTTCCTGACATTCAAGAAAATCTCTGTCATACTACTAGCTAGATAGAAACTTAAGGGACAGCCCGAAGACTAAAATCCCAGAGTTAACACTTGAAAATGTTAAAATGTACAGTATGCAACAAAAGTTTAAAGACAAGCAAAGAAACAAGAAATTGATGGTCCATCCAAAGGAATTAAAATCCAGAAATGATCTATGAAGAGGACCAGACTTTGGACTTACCAGAGGCTTTATAATATTGATCCTCAATATGCTCAAAGAGATAAAGGAAAACACAGAGGAAGAACTAAAGGATATGAGAAAAACACTGAATGAACAATATGGGAATTTCTCCAGAGAAATAATGGAGTTGAAGCACAAAGTAAGTAAAATGAAAAATCCCCTTGGTACTTTCAACAGTAGATTGGAGGTGGAAGAAGAAAGAATCAGTGAACTCAAAGACAAGACACTTGAAATGAGTCAGGCTGAGCAGCAGAAAGAGAAAAGGATAAAATATGAACAGAGCCTGTTTTAGTTTGCTAAAGGCTGCTAAGGCACTATAACAAATGAGTTGGCTTTTACAGTGGGGATTTATTAGTTTAAAAGCTTACAGTTTTGAGGCTAAGAAAAATGTCCAATTCAAGGCTTCATCAGGAGATGCTGTGTCCCTGAACTGCAGTTGTGAGCAATCAGGCACATGGCAGAGCAAAGTTCATCCGTGTTGTCACGTGTATCAGAACTTCATTTCTTTTATAGCTGAATAATATTCCATTGTATGGATATATATTTTATTTATAAATTCATCAGTGGATGGAGACCTGAGTTGCTTCCAATTTTTGCAGTTGGAAATAATGAATGGTGTTGATGTTACCACAACATTGTGAATATGCTTAACAACATTGAAATACAGGTTGGTGGTTTGAAGCTGTCTGAGCCCCATTCTTAAATACAAACCTATGCTGTGGTTGCAAGCCCTTTGTAAGTATGATCTTTTGATGAGGCTACTTCCATTAAGGTATGACCCACCTTAGTCAGGATGGGAATTAACCCTACTGCTGGAGTCCTTTATAAAGGAAATGAATACAGAGAGAGAAAGCAATGTGAGCAAGAAGCTGAACGCAGTGAAACCCGGAAGAGAAAGGAGAGACCAGCAGATGTCACCACATGCCTTGCCATGTGGCAGAGAAGCCAAGGATGGCCAGCAGCCAGTCTTCAGGAAGAAAGCATCACTTCAATGATACCTTGATTTGAACATTTTCCTGGATTCCAGCCATTAGTGAATAGATTTCCATTGTTTAAGCCCACCCCATTTCATGGTATTTGCTGGAGCAGCCAATGAAATTAAAATTTAAAAGGGGAAATTTTAGGTAGTGTATATGTTACTAGAATAAAAATTAAAAAAAAACAGCACTGTATAACACCAACAGTGAACCCTATTGTAAATAATGGTCTACAGTTAATAGTACAATTATAAAAATGTTCTTTCATGAATTGTAACAAACGTACCACTCTGATGCAAGGTGTTAATAATAGGGTAGTAAGTGGGAACTCAGTATTTCATGTATTTTAATGTATTTTATGCATGACTTTTCTGTAAATCTAAAACTTTTCTAATAAAATATTATACACAAACTGTACTTCTATAACTCTCCATCCTCCCACCTTTTATGTAGTTTTTGTTACAAAATACATTTACATATTATGAGTCCAAAACCACTGATTTATCATTTTACTTTATGCCTCTGCTTTTTAAATCCTGTAGCAAGTAAAAAGTGAAGTTACAAACCAAAAATACAATAGTACTGGCATGTATATATGAGAACTCTCTGTTTTTCCATGATTTTTCTGTAAAGCTACAACTTTTCTACTAAAAAAAAAAACACCTTTATTGTTGTACAACATCTAGTGTATCTATAGAAATTCAATAATGTTGAAGGTAGAATAGATTCCACAATTATTTAAGGAATTTGTATATGAAAGTAGTACATCCTGAAAGAGAAAAAAAGCTGAGCCAATATTCACAGGAAAATTATTTGCTTTATATTATAGAAAATACTTATTAATTGAAATGAACTATGTGAGCACTTGTCTTAAGGAGTTGAAATACAATTGCAGCATCATTTGAAGAAAGACGGAATGGAATTAATGGATGCATAAAATTATTTACAAACAGGTAAAACAGAAGAAATATCTAAGGTGCTGATAAATATGCCTAATAATACTGTCTGCATGAAGACAGTATTATTAGGCATACTTATGCAATGATAATGTTCTCTGTCTGCACAATCCCTTACAGAAGCCACTAGCCACATATGGTTGTTGAGCTCTTGAAATTTGGCTGGTACTATTAATGAACTGAACTTTTAGTTTTATTTCATTTTAATTAACTTCAAGGTACATTTAATAGCCACATATGGCTAATGCCTATAATATTTCACAGCACAGATTTAGAATCTTGGAGGAGACAGTTAAAACTCATAAAATAGATTTAAGAAAAAAATGGTAAAAGGATACAGAGGGCCAAAAATAGGATAGGAAAATAGTGGGCAAAAGTTGGTGCAATAAAATTGAATGTGTTGCTTTGATACAACAAATATGTGAATATAAATAGGACTTAATAAAAGTGTGGGTGAATGAGCCCTGCCCTGAACTTGTTTGGAGAACTCAGCAATCCCCAGATTTTAAGACACAGTGAGGTAAACCAGTTTCTGTAATAGGTTCCAGAGCAATGCTGCACTTTGCTCTTCTTTCAAAGTCCTGCAGTTTCCAGCTTCTTCTTCATAGGGCACTAACATCTTCTATTTTGCATTCTCTTTAAAAACAGTTAAAAAACCTAGAAGTGCAATATTCCAGGGGTCACAGCCTGATTACACAGATAATAATCCTAGTCAAGGCTTCATTCTGTGGGACACACACTTTTCATCTTGACTGGTTAGAATTACAAAATTCTAACCCTCAGATGATGTTGGAGAGTAAAGAGGTAAGGCCATTTTGAAGGGTGGGTAGGGTGATTCATTCTTTCCTTTATTTCTTCATAAATATTTCTGACAGCATTTTATGTGTAAGAAATCATTTTAGGCCCTGGAGATAAAGGAGGGAACCAAAGACACTGCATCCCTATAGACAAAAGGCTGAACTTCCCTGCAATAAATCTGGAAATATAAATAAATGAAAGATGAATAAACATGAATGTTTCAATATGCATGATTATGTGACAAAAATAAAATGGGTTTCTGGGATGAAGGATGGAGGATGCAAGTGATAGGGTAGAGGCCACCTAGTGCTCCCTAGAATAATAAGTTAAGGATGCGTTATTATCTATCCTAAGGAAAAGGGGAAGGTGATTTTGTACTTGTATTTGATTACATAAAAAGTCTATTGCATAGCACAGCATAGGACATAATATTATTGCCATTTCATTCACAATGAAATAAAACATTTGAAAGGAGTTCCAGGGTTTCCTTTTTAATTTTTAACTTTCATTTCCTTTTTTCTCAGAATATGATGTCATTATTTGCATGAAAAACAAACATAGGAAACAATTGTTTATTAAATTTTAAATATTAATGTTTATATTCACATGTATATGTTAAAATATATGTTTTGTGTTCCAAAATAAATTGGATTACTTTGAATAAAATAAAATATCATGCAATTTTTGTGTTTGTGATTATCTGCACTTTATTAAGTGAATTTCACATAACATAAAATTAACCATTTTAAAGTGTACAGTTTGTGGCATTTAGTATATGCACAATGTTGTGCATTAGCTTTATTTAATGCCAACACATTTTCATCATCCCCAAAGGAATTGCCATGCCCTCATCCCTTTCCCTCTCCTGCCAAACCCTGTTAACCATTAGTCTTCTTTCTGTCACTATGGACTTACCTGTTCTGGATATTGCACATAAATGGAATATATATTTTTTAAATGAGCTTTTGTGTCTGGCTTCTCTTAGCATGTTTTTAAGAGTCATCCATTGTTGTAGCATGAACCATTACTTCATTCCTATTTTTGGCTGAAGAGTATTCCATTTGTATGGATAACACATTTTGGTTATCCCACTTCTGATGTTTGGAAGAGCTTGAGAAGTATTGGTGTTAATTCTTTAAATGTTTTATAGATTTCAACAGTGAAACCATCTTGTCTTGATCTTTTCTTTATTGGGAGGTTTTCTATTTCTGTTTCAAACTCTTTGCTTACTATAATTCTAAAATATTCTATTTCTTCTTAAATCAGTTTTTGTAATCTGTGTGTTTCTAGGAATTTGTCCCATCTACATTATCTAATTTGTTGGTTTACAGTTGTTCATAGTATCTTCTTACAAATTTTTTTATTTCTCTAAAGTCAGTAGTAATGTCCCCGCTCTCACTTCTCATTTTAGTTATTGGGGTTTTCTCTCTCACACACTTTTGTCATTCTAGCTAAAGGTTTAGCACCTTTATTGATAGTTTCAAAAATAATCTTTTGATTTTGTTGATTTTGTCTGTTGTTTCTTTCTTTTCCGTATTCTTTTTATATCCACTCTAATTTTTATTATGTCTTTCTTTCTCATAACTTTGGGTATAGTTTGCTCTTCTTTTTATACTTCCTTAAGATGTAAAGTTAGCTTCTTGATTTGAGATTATTATTCTTTGTTAAAGGTGGGTGTTTAAAGGTATAAATTTGCCCTCAACACTGCTTTCCTCCTTTCTTCCCACAAATATAGGTATGGTGTTATCATTTTTACTCATCTCAAAATATTTTCAAATTTCCCCCTTGATTCACTGTTTTGACCCACTTGTTTAAGCAAGTGCCATTTAATTGCCATGTGTTTTTAAATTTTCTAGTTTTCCTTATGTTATTGTTTTTTGGTTTCATTCCATTATGGTTGGAGAAGATACTTTATGTGATTTCAGTCCTTAAAAAAATATTTTTAGACTTGTTTTGTGACTACACTAGACAATGTTCCATGTGCATTTGAGAAGAATGAATATTCTGCTGCTGTTGTGTAGTATGTTATATATATATATATATACTAGGTCTTGGGGGTTTCTATTGTTGCTTAATTTCTCTATTTACTTATTGATCTTCTGTCTGGTTGTTCTATCTATTATTGGAATTGGGCTATTGAAATGTCCAATTATTATCATATAAATATATTCCATCCTTCATTTTGCTCATAAATTTTGGGACTGTTGTTAGGTATGTATATGTTTGTAATTTTTATATGTTTTTGATGATATGATTATTTTATCAATATATAATATCCTTTTTGTCTCATAATATTTTTTTTACTTAAAGTCTTTCTTTTTCTGATATTAGTATATCCCTCCAGCTCTCTTTTGGCTACTTTTGCATGGAATATCATATTCCATCTATGGCAGTATGGATTTATTTTATGAATCCCTAAAAGAGAAAGATTATGTTTGTAAACTCATCTATTCTTCTCGGTGTGATACCCTTTGATTGCATTAAATTCAGCTGAGGGGCCTCTGATTAGATTACTTGATAAGATTGCTTTAGGGCTTTTGAGGTGTACCTCAGTTTGTTTCTCTGCCCCCTTACTGGGTCTCATATAAATGGAAACACAGAGAATGACTGACTGAGACAGCCACAGGAGAGAGCTCTGTCGTTTTTGATCCTGCCATATGACAGAAAAGAGAAGGCTGAAACAGCTGATGCCCTAGGGAGAGATGAGCCATTTGCCTGATAGCTTATGGCTAAGCTTGGGAAGAAAGTGGGACAGCTGAGAATAATATAGGAGACCTGGAAAGAGACAAGCCCTATGCCAGTTTGCAGCTGAAATCAGGAAGAAAGAGGAACAGCTGAGCCTAGGAGAGGACAGAGAAATGGGCAGAGATAGTGGCCATCTTGTTTCACACCAGGACAGTAGTTGACCTTGCTTTGTGTTTTTTTTTTTTTTTTTAGGCAGTGCTGGGGATTGAACCTGGGACCTCGTACAAGGAAGCAGGCTCTCACCCACTAAGCTACACCTGCTGCCCATCAGTAGCTGAACTGGTGAGAAACATCTCTGATGGTGCCTTGGTTTGGACTTTTCATGACTTTGTAACTATAAGCTTTTACCCCCAAATAAATCTCCTTTATAAAAGCCAACACATTTTCTGGTACTTTGCATTGGAACCCCTTTGGCAAACTAATACACCATCATTTCACTTTCAATTTTTTTTTTTTTCAAGAGAAGTAGGTTTACAGAACAATCATGTATAAGAGACATGATTTCCATACACGACATCACCACAAACACCTTGCATTGGTGTGAAACATTTGTTACTTTTGATAATAACACATTGTTATAGTTGTACTATTAATTATTATCCATGGTTTAACTTAGGGAATCATTCTCTGTGTAGAATGATTCTCTGTGTAGAATCCTTGCATTCTCTTTTAAAATTTTTACTGGATTCTTTTTTAAAATTTTATGCAATCTAACATCTCCCCTTTTAATCATATCCAGATACATATTTCAGAGTTGTTAATTGCATTCACAATGTTGCGCCACCCATTACCAAAACAATTCTGTCATTCCAAATAGGAAATCTGTGCAATTTCAAACTTAACTTCCCATTCCCTATCCCCACCCCATCCCCTGATAACCTATATTCTAGATTCTAAATGTATGAGTTAAATTGTTTCAAATCAGTGAGATCTATAATATTTGTCCTTTTTTATCTGGCTTTTTTCACTCAACATGATGTCTTCAAGGTTCGTCCATGTCGCATGTATCAGAACTTTATTCTTTTTATGGCCAAATAATATTCCATTGTATGTATATACCACATTTTATTTATCTATTTATCAGTGGCTGGACACTTGGGTTACTTCTATCTTTTGACAATTGTGAATAATGCCGCTATGAACATTGGAGTGCAAACATCTGTTTGAGCTTCTGCTTTCAATTCTTTTGGATATATAACTAGTAGTGGGATTGCCAGGTCATATGGTAGTTCTATACTTAGATTTCTGAGGAATCACCAAACTGTCTTCCACAATGGCTACACCATTTTGCATTGCCACCCGCAATGAATGAATGTTCATATTTCTCTGCGGCCTCTCCAACACTTATTATTTTTCCACTTCTTTAATTGCAGCCATTCTAATGAGTATAAAATGGTATCTCATCATGGTTTTGATTTGCATTTCACTGATGGCTAATGATGTTGAGCATCTTTTCTAAGAAACTCTTGTGCAACACAAGGTTCAGAAGATACTTCCCTACATTATCTTCTAGGAGTTTGCTGGTTCTGGTTCTTTTATTTAAGTCTTTGATCAGTTTGGTGTTAATTGTTGTATAAGGTGTGAGGTAGATATCTTTCTTAATTCTTGTGCAAATGGAGATCCAGTTCTCCCATCACCATTTTTTGAGAAGACTATTCTCTCCCAATCAAATTGTCTTTGTCCCTTGTCAAAAATCAGTTGCCTAGAAATGTGAAGATTGATTTCTGAGCTCTCAATTCTATTACATTGGTCTCTATGCCTGTCCTTGTACCAGAACCATTTTGCTTTGATTATTGTGTATTTGTAATAATTTCTAAGATCGGGAAATGTGAGTCCTCCAACTTTTCAAGATTACTTTATCTATTTGGGGCCCCATACCCCTCCATATAAATTTGATGTTTGGCTTTGCCATTTCTGCAAAGAAAGTTGTTGGAATTGTGGTTGGTATTGCATTGAATCTAAAAGTTGTTTTGGGTAGGACTGACATCTTAATCTTCAAATCCATGACACAAAATATCCTTCCATTTATTTAGGTTTTCTTTGATTTCTTTTAGCAATGTTTTTTAGTTTTCTGTGTACCAGTCCTTTATATCTTTGGTTATATTTATTCCTAGATATTTCCTTCTTTCAGTTGGTATTGTACATGGAATTTTTTTTCTTGATTTGTTTCTTCATATTGTTCGTTACTTGTATGTAGAAAAAGTACTGATTTTTCCATGTTGGTCTTGTACCCCACCATTTTGCTAAATTCATTTATTAGTCTCAATAGCTTTGTTGTAGATTTTTCAGGATTTTTTGTATATAGAATCATATCATCTGAAAATAGGGAAACTTTTACTTCTTCCTCTCCAATTTGGATGACTTTTATTTCTTTTTTCTTATCTAATTCCTCTGGCAAGAACTTCCAGTTTGCTGGCAGTTGTTTTCTTTCAGTACTTTAAGTATTACAACTCACTGTCTTCTTGCTTTCATAGTTTCTGATGAGGAATTGGCACTCATTCTAACTGGAACTCCCTAGTAAATTACATGTTGCTTTCTCATGCAGCTTTCAGAACTCTGTCCTTGATCTTTGCATTCAATAGTGTGGTCATTATATGATGGTGTGTATTTTTCTTCACATTTATCCTGTTTTTTGTTCTGTGGGCTTCTTGGTGTTGTGCATATTCTCATCTTTTAAAGTTTGGGAAGTTCTCTGTCATTAGTTCTTTGAATATACCTTCTACCCCTTTCTCCCTTTCTTCTCCAATGTATGTGTATATTGGTTTGCTTGATGGTGTCTTGTAGCTATGTGAGGCTATTTTCACTTCTTTCAATGCTTCTTTCTGCTCCTCAGCCAGAATCATTTCAAGTGCCTTGTATTCAGGTTCACTGGTTCTTTCTTCTGCCAGGTCCAACCTGCTCTTGAAAGCCTCCCAGGCATTTTTCAATTCATTTTTGTGGTCTTCAACTCAACTAGTTCTGTATGGTTCCTTTTTAAAATTTCTTAATCCTATTACTGGAGTCTGTTATAAACAGAATGAACTCAGACATGAGAGACAGCCATGGAAGCAAGAAGCTGAAAGCAGAGAAACTTAGAAGAGAAGGGAGACACCACAGATGTCATTGTGTGCCTTGCCATGTGAAAGAGGAGACCCAGGATTGCTAGTGGCTGGTCTTTGGGGAAAAAGCATTGCCTGGATGATTCTTTTGATTTTGACATTTTCCTGGCCTCAAAACTGTGAGTAAATACATTCCCATTATTTAACCAACCCATTTCATGGTATTTACTTTGAGCAGCCTAGGAAACTAAACAGATGTTGGTATCAGGAGAATGGGGTGCTGCCAGATACCACATACCAAAAAATGTGGAAACAGCTTTGGAATTGGGTAATGGGTAGAGGCTGGAAGAATTGTGAGGTGTTTGATAGTAAAACCTAGATTGCTTTGAGGAGACTGTTGGTAGAAAAATAGATGCTAAAGGTAGTTCTGATAAGGCCTTAGAAAGTAATTATAAATGTGTTATTGGAAACTGGAGGAAAGACAATTCTTGTTTTAGAGTGGCAGAAAACTTGGTGAAATTTAGTTCTGATGTTGGCTAAAAGGCAGAACTTGAAAGTGATGAATTGGGATATTTAGCTGAAGAGATTTCCATGCTACGTGTGGAAAGTGCAGCTTATAGTAAAATGTGAGTGGAAAGGAACAAGTTGAGAACTGAACTTCTGGGCACAAATAAACCAGAGGTTGATGGTTTGGAAAATTCCGAGTTTCCAGAAAGCAAATCCCTAGAGAATAATGCTCAATATGGGGGATTAACTGAACATGGAACCAGTCAGCAATTTCTATGCAATTTGGGATTGGAGGTGTGGTTATCCAGGAAGGATCTGTGGAAAGTCTTATGCTTTGAATCCCTGTGTACTGTATGCAAAACCAACAAGTTTTTTGCATAATTTGTATGACCGGAACCACTGTCAGCCTGAACTGAAAGATACAGAGAAGAGACAAATGGAAGGAAAATCACAAGGCCAGAACCATGGAGTTGAGTTCTGGACCAAAGACATCTTCTCAGGCCAGGAGAGTGGGCCCACCCATGTGTGTGGAAAGGGTGAGTATGCCCCAGTGCTTGGAGAGGATAGGCCTTCTGCCTTGTTCTTCAGGAGGAGTGTTGCCACCCCAGTGCTCAGAGAGTGTGGAGCCTGTGCCCCACAGATTGCAGAGAATCTGGCCACCACTCCAGTGCTTAGAGAGGGTGAAGCCTATGCCTCAGTGTTCGAGGAGAGCATCGCTGCTGTACAAGCACTTGGAAAGAGTGGGACTGCCGCTCTATCAGACCTGGAGGACAAAACATCATCCTATAGATGACTCTGAGACCTTGAAATCTAATGGAGTATGCCCTGCTAGGTTTTGGAATTGTTTGGTACCTGTGACCCCTGTTTTCCTTCCAGGTTTTCCCTATGGGAATGGGAATGTTTATCCTATGCCTGTTCTCCCTTGTATATTGGGAGCAGCTACCTTGTTCTCTAGGTTTCATCCTTGGACAGACCATACCTATTACCAATTTTGATGAGACTTTGTACCTAGAATTGTTACTGAAATTATTTAAAGCTTTTGGGATGTTGTGATGGAATGAACTTACTTTGTATGTGGAACAAACTTTGAGGGTAAAACGTTGTGGTTTGAAGCTGTATGTACCTCAGGAAAACATATTCTTAAATTTAACCCATTCCTGTCTTTGTGAACCCATTGTAAATAAGACCTTTTAATGAGGCTGCTTCAGTTAAGAGGTGACCCTCCTCAATCAGTATGGGTCTTAATCCTATTATTGGAATCCTTTATAAACCAAAATAATTTAGATGAGAGAAAGCCATAGAAGCAGGAAACTAAAAGCAACGAAAACCAGAAGAGAAGGGAGAGACCAGCAGATGCTGCCATGTCCTTTATCATGTAACAGAGAAGCCCAGGATCAGCAGCAGCTGGTCTTCAGGAATAAAGCATCACCTTTATGAATCCTTGATTTTGACATTTTTCTGGCCTCAAATTCATGAGTAAATAAATTCCCATTGTTTATCCTGGCTCATTTCATGGTATTTGCTTTGAGCAGCCTAGTAAACTAAAACAATACTATTTAGAAAAATTGAAAAATTCTGAATAATTCCTCTTCCGTCTTTAAGGATTGGCCTATTGTTTATGATTGGTATATTTTAATGATGGTTCTAATGTTTCCAATATAATTCTGTTCAATCTGCATATAATTTTTTCTAATTTGATAAAATATCTTAAGCTCAAACTTTATACTTCTCATAGGGAGGGCATAAATAGTCATACTCTGAGCTCAGAAAGAGCTTTTTGACCTGATAACTAAGTAATAATTTATTATAGCTAACAATATTAATTGAATACTTTGTTACACTTACTTCAAAACACTCGTTCAGAATAGAGTTGGTTAAAATACCACCAACATTTTACAGATGAAGAAATTAAGACAGAGAAGGAAGGTAGACTTCTTTGGGATAAATAGATCGTATTTAATGGCGCTTTAATTATACTGGGGCCCTACAAACACCAGGAGCATTTGGCTACAGGGATCATTATATTTAATCCTGGCCTCCAGCCACTCTCAGTCTTAAAATTTCTTTGGTGTCTAGAAACATGACTATTTCTAAGAGTTAGTGTCTGCAACACCCTGCAACAGCTACCTATTGTTGAGACTTCCTAAGTGGCATATTGAGTTTCCAAGCTGTAGCTGTCTATATTAAGGTCTACAAAAGCAATTTTCCCTGCAGAGATAGGCCTTTCCAGGTTAAAATGTCTGTTTGTTAGGAAGAAACACTTTTCCCAAGACACATAGTAAGTACTCCACTGGATTTGAGGCTATTACACCAGGCTATTTGAGGCATTTCTCAAAAATTCCAGCCAATCCTATTAGGTCTTGCAGGTCAATCCATGTCTCATGCTTAAAAAATATTATTTTAAACCTTTTCCATTACCTTTGAATGTCCATAGTATTGCCTTTCCTTTCCCATTCAGCAGCTCATTTGAAACCTATTTCACAAATAAAATAGATATTTTTGGAGGTAGATATTTTCAGCAATTAAATTTGAAAATATTCCTTATTGGCATCTGTATTAGTCAGCCAAAAGGGTGCTAATGCAAAATGCCAGAGATTGGTTGGTCTTTATAAAGGTTTTTATTTGGGGTAGAAGTCCACAGATACCAGGCCATAAAGCATAAGTTTCTTCCCTCACCAAAGTCCATTGCCATGTGTTGGAGCACGACAGCTGCTGACGTTTGCCACAGTTCAGGCTTCTTGTGTTCCTCTCTTCCTGGGGCTGCATTTCTCTCCAGGTTTAGTGCCTCTGTTTCCTCCACAAGGTCAGCTGTAGACTATTAGGGTCTCTAGGCTTTGCTTCTCTCCACAAGGCCTGCTGTGAACTCTCAGGTGAATGGC
Organism: Tolypeutes matacus; assembly: GCA_026826555.1. Taxonomy (NCBI): domain Eukaryota; kingdom Metazoa; phylum Chordata; class Mammalia; order Cingulata; family Chlamyphoridae; genus Tolypeutes; species Tolypeutes matacus. Next base: position 410,893 of record JAKSZT010053974.1, on the reverse strand, counting down.
TCATCTCTCCAACATCAAAACTCCAACATCAAAACTGCTTCCACTGTCCTTTGCCTTGCCTTTTATATTTGATTCCCCCACCCACCAAGGGGTGGGCTCAACGCCCTACTGATGTGGCCCAATCAAAGCCCCAATTATAACTTAATCATGCCCAGATGAACAGATCAGTTTACAAGCATAATCTAATATAGATTTTTGGAATTCATAATTACATCAAACTGCCAAACTGCAACAGCATCCCTTTCATAAAAAGTGAGGCATTATCTTTTATTGCAGCTGTCTTCTTTATCTCTGACTTTGTGTTTGAGTCCCATTCCTTCCTGTGGTATTGTGAATTTTGTGTCATTATTTATAAATTACATACTTTTTGGGAAACTACTCCCTCTTAATCTGTTCCATCCTCTTAGAATTTGAACATACTCTAAATATCTGCTATTCTGATATTTGAAAAAATATTAAAACACTCTTGAACTTTTATTTCCAGCTGCTGACCTTTCATCTTTTAATGCAAGTTGGGAACAGAGTCATTCCTTAGCATTTTTTCTCATCCCACTCTATTCTGACCCTCTCCAATCTGGGTAATTCATGGACATCAGTCTTAGTGACAATACTATTTTCATCAATATAAAAATATCATGAGATTTTGCCAGTCTTATTTCATCCTCAACAGAATTTAATTCCTGCTTATGAAGTCCTCCTTTTCCTTGACACTTTTGACTGTTGTCACCGGTTAGGTTCTCAGAACCTAATGTGTAGGATATTTATTTGAAAGTCCTCTTGTGATCAACATTGTGAAAAAGGGAAGAAAGAAAATAAGACTGGGCAGAGGGAAAAGTGAAGCTGCATTGCAACCTTAAAGCCACAGGGAACCTTAGAACTAACATGACCCATTAGTTTTTGTACTATGCTGAGCCACAATGGCGAGGCCTACATACCCCAGCCTCTGTTAATCACCATGGGGAGGGTGTGACCTTGTGGCATGGGGATTGCAACTGAGGCAATCGCCAAATATCTTGACAATTAAAGGATATTGTCAGAGTGTGGACAACATTCAGAGTCTGGGCAACAAGCTCTTTTCTTAAGGAGAATCTAGGCAGAGCATCTCCATGACTATCCAGTCCCTCTCTTGTTCCACTTGGGATCTTTCTTGATACATTCAGAGAGTAGATTCCCTAGGATTCCAGTTGGCCTCTCTTCCTTTAGGAGTCTTCCAAGAAGAAGCTTATTGATGCCGGGCCACAACTGATACTCATTATCTCCCTCCTTGTCCATTCTAGATTTCCCTCATCCCCACCTAGCACCTCTGCTAGTGTCAGGAGCATACCAGATACCAGATCATCAACTCTGATGGGTATTATTTCCTGGTTACAATTTCCTTCTCAGGCAGGGTGTGCTGCTGCTCTTGTCCATTTGTTAACATAGTTGGGCAGGGGACTATTAAGAGGTGTCCAAGTAAGTAACGTGGGTGCCAAACATATTCTTCCCTGCCTCTGTTATTTAACAGCACTCCTACTTTCTCCTGATGGTCCACCTCAATTACTCCTGCCAAGACAGGGCTCCCTCTTCTTGCCTGTCAGGCTGAGTGTGAAGAGCAAAAAGTGCCTAGGCAGCGACCAGAGCAAATAGTTCAATGGCACTATTCTTTTTTCTTTATCCCTTGGATAAGTATTAGAATCAGTTTGTTAACTTTGCCAGGAAATTCGGTGTGGATTTTTAGTGGAATTTCATTGTAATAATTAGGTAAATGATGTATTAAGAATATATTGATATATTTTTTTGTAGAACTATATAAATTTCTGAATTTATTGCTTCTTTTAGGATTTGAGAAAACACCTTTCTATCTCATTCTGTAGGGAAGTGAAAACTGGGAAAAGTAAAGGGCAAAAAGTTGATGAAAATTGAATGTTTTGTTTCTAGTTGCTAAAGAGCATATGGAGGACACTGTTTGGGTACTCCTCATTTCATAGCAGTTACCTCAAGGGGAAAAACTTGGGCACAAGAGGTTGTGAGAAAAGTTTGACTGTGTGTAATGGAGTCACAGGAGTAGCTTTATGATTGTTTTGTAAAAGTTTGATTCAAAGCAAATGAAGGTAATGGCCAAATAATCCAAGAAAGAAAATTATTTAAACAAGAAATCTGAACACATCCAAATTTAATAACACTTGCATAATGATTCAAAAATGAGTTGATTTAACTAAAATTAGGATATAATTATTTTGGAAGTATTGAGATTGGCAAATATACCATGGGGGTGTCACAAAGAATTCAAAATATTCAATATTAATTGGGAAAGATAAAATTAAAAGTGAATGCATATAATAATGTAAACTTGGGGATATACACAAGAAGAGTTAAACTATTTCAAAACTGTTATGTCTGGGAAGTGTGGCTGGAAATGTGGAGAACCAGGATAGACTCCTGTTTTTCATCCTAAACTTGGGTAAATGATGCAGTATTTTAAGCCTGTTCTATAAGCAGTGAAAAACTTTGAGAAACTGGGGCCTTAGTTACCAAGGTCAGAATCCCTGAATTATTACAGTGTAGGCAAAATCCCTGAGGTAACCCTTCTTGACCCTGTCTTTGGATGTCAGCTGAATCAGGCAGTGGAAGTATCTTCATTGTTCCACACAGGTTTTAAGTATAGTGACATATGGAATATTGGAGTAGATTCTAAACCTGTGTTGTCTGAGGTGGGGCCTTTGATTATTCTTTTCTACCATCTTTCAGACATGCTTATGCTGCAGATCCACTTACCACATACTATGAGTCTGAAGGCCCTGTTTGCAATCTCAGCTCCTTGGAGAAGTGATTCTCAAACTTTGGTGTCTATTGAAATCACCTGAGGGTTTTTCAAACTCTGACTACCCATGCCATACCCAGGAACAATTAAATTTGTATCTCTGAATGGGACTCAGCCATTAGAATTTTTTAAATCTCCCAGGTGAATTCAGCATGCAGAGACATTTGAGTAAGGTCCATTTCCATAGATTGTGATGCAATATGGAAAACTCCTATCTTAATATATGCAAATAGCCACCAGGACAAAAATTGCATATATTTTTAATAAAAAGAAAATGAGTTTCATATATATTAGCTTAGGCTTATATTTCTCACAATGTCTTTCTAGTGACATTTATAACCATATTCAGACCCTCCCCCAAATCTACTAATAGTAGAGAATTAGTAAAAGTGAAATTCTTACTAAACTCAAATTTCATTTTCAATTTTTATTGAGAAGGTGATAAGGTTATATAGTACATTAATTATTGGAACTTTTCAGGACTCAGTCTCAGTGAAACTTCAATATTAATTGGGAAAGATAAAATTAAAAGTGAATGCATATAATGTAAACTTGGGGATATACACAAGATTCTTCTCCCTCTCTATCTAGGCAGTATCTTCCATTCCTTGGACTTCAGTTATCATCTTTATAATACTTAAGCTTTCCAGTCTAAATCTTATATCTGATCCCCAGACCTGAACATAAAATTCTCCACTGGGATATTTCAGAGTTTCCTCATCAGTAACATAGTAGCATAGTAATGTTTTGTCTCTTGGAGCACACTTCATGTTCCTGTTGATTGGACCAGGCTTTTACACGCAGGTGAAGGGTGTGGTGCATGATGGGGGTATGGAAATTGTGGACAAGACTAGAGTCTCATGGCTTCTTTCTCTCTTTTCAGCTCAGCTAGTACTTATCTGGTTGTGAGTGAAAACCCAGAGGAAGACAGCTGAGGTATTAGCAATGCAACCACTCGTTTGTAGAGAATTCTTCTTTTTACTGAAATTACACATGTTGGCAGCAGATAGGCAGGTTTCACCTATTGGCATGGGTATGCTAAGCTCATTTAGGAGATATTCAAGGATCTGAGCTCTAGTTAAGTTTATCCAAGCCTCTGGGATAGTTATGGTAAATTAAGGATTCCTTAATAAGTAATCTCCTTTCCAACACTAATTTGTTCCATCCTTTATTAAGGCTCTGTATTCTCTGAAGAGACAAGAGACATTTTATTTTTCTCACTCAACCCATGTCCTCATTGGAGAAATAATGCACTCATTGATCATGTTAATGCCTGCTACTGGCTTAGGCATGCAGTGAACATAGATGATAGAGTTGAGAAAGAGCATAAGTTTAGAGTCAGCAGGGAGGCTAGTGTTTCAGCTGGTGAGTTCAATCAATCCAGTGTTACAGGTGCTGGGGTTGGGTGCTGGGCATTGAAGAGTGGAGCATAAGCAAGGGTTAGTTAATCCAAGCAAATGAGGAATCATATATTTATTTTCCTTAATTTCAAATTTCTTACAGCTTTTATATTATATATTTGAACATTTTGAAAACTTTTAAATTCAGTTTTTAATTAGAGAAGTGGTAGGTTTACAGAAATATCATGCATGAAATACATAAAATACATATTTCCCTTATAGCATCTTGTTATTAACATGTTGCATTGCTGTGGTACTTTTTAAATAATTCATGAAAGAACATTTAAAAATTGCACTGTTAACCATCATCTAGCCTTTACAAATAGGATTCATTGTATTCTATAGTGCCATGTTTTTTAAAATTTTTATTCTAATAACATATATGGCCTAAAATTTCCCCTTTTAACCACATTCAAATAATTATGTTCACAATGTTGTGCTACCATCACCATTGTCCATTACCAAAACTGTGCAATCACCCAAAGAAAAACTCTGTACAATTTAAGCATTAACTTTCCATTCCCTACTCCCAACCCAGCTTCTCATAATCAATATTCTAGATTTTGACTCTATGAATTGACTTATTCTAATTTTTTCTTATTGGTGAGATCATATAATATTTGTCTTTTTATGTCTGGCTTATTTCACTCAACATGATGGCTTCAAGGTTCATCCATGTTTTAGCATGAAACAGAACTTCATTCCTTTTTAATGCTGAATAATATTCTATTGTATGTATATACCTCATTTTATTTATCTATTCATCAGTTGCTAGACACTTGGGTTGCATACATCTTGAGCATTTGTGAATAATGCCACAAGTGAATATCGGTATGCAAATACCTGTTTGATTCCCTGCTTTCAATTATTTTAGTATATACTTATAAGTGGGATTGCAGGGTCTTATGGTAATTCTATACTTAGCTTACTAAGGAACTACTAAACTGTCTTCCATAGCCGCTGCAACATTTTACATTACCAAAAGCATCGTCTCTGCATCGTCTCCAACACCTGTAGTTTTCTGAGTTTTTTGAATTTTTTTTTTAGTAGCAGCCATCCTTATGTGTGTGAATTGGTATCTCCTTGAGGGTTTTATTTGCATTTCCTCAATAGCTAATGGTGTTGAACATCTTTTCATGTGCTCTTTAGCCATTTGTGTATTCTTGTTGGAGAAATGTTTGAGTCTTCTGCCCATTCTTAAAATGGGTTCTTTAATGGATTCTTTGTCTTTTTATTGTTGAGTTGTAGGATTTCTGTATATGTTCTGGATATTAAATCCAATAGGATATGTGGTTTCCCTATATTTTCTCCCATTGAGTAAGGCTGTATTTTCACTTTCTTGAGAAAGTCATTTGATGCATAAAGGTTTTTAATTTTCATGAGGTCTCATTTATCTATTTTTCCTTTTGTTGCTTGTGCTTTGGGTGTAAAGTCTAAGAATCCATTGCCTAACACAAGATGCTGGAGATGCTTCAATACATTTTCTTCTGAAAATTTTGTAATCCTAGTTCTTTTATTTAGGTCTTTGATCATTTTGAGTTAATTTTTTAATATTGTGTGAAACATGGTTCCTCTTTCATTCTTTTACATGTGGATATCCATTTCTACCAGCATCATTTGTTGAAGAGACTATTCTTTCCCAATTGAGTGGACTTAGCAGCTTTGTCAAAAATCAGTTGACCAGAGGCGGCCAAGATGGCGTTAGTGTAGGAGGGCGCACACTGCAAGCTCCCAGAGCAAGGCGGATTGTGGACGGGGTCCTGCCGTGGGGTCTGTGCTGTGCACCCGTGGAGTGAGAAGCTTGAGACATCTATCTGTGCCGATCAACGGCGTGTACAGAACGATGGAGATTCGTGAGTTTTGAGGCTGCCGGTGGAGGTTGGCACAGGCGGCTGAGCCCCGCGGTTACGGAAAAAAAAAAATAAAACGGCCATTTTGAGCCATGGGCGGGGCGAAAAAGTTTTATTTTCTGGGGATCTGGCTGCCTGGCACCCCTTGGACCTTGTGTGAACAGAGCAAACTAGCTAATCAGCACCCGGTGAACTGGAGGGGGGATTTTGGTCGGGGAACACAGCTGATTTCCCTAGCCACCCAGGGATAAGACCCGGGCTGCTTCGGAGCCAGGAGGAAGGGACACTTCCCAAAAAAGGGAGGGTTCTGTTGGAAGACAGGGAAGGGTATTTTATATTTTTAGACATCGATCTGGCTGCCTGCACCGCCCCATAGCTTTGGGGAGCAGATAAGCCGACCTGAAGCAGCATTAGGCTGAGAGCAGACGCGAATCTGCACTCAAACTGATTTACTGAGCAGCCCGGAGACGCTGGAGCTCGGGGCCAGAAGGGGCGGAATCCACCATCTTTAGTACTCCTCACTGACTAACATCAGAGCTTCAGCTAACCTGGGGAGTCCGGAAAGTGGGACGTGCTTGATTAATTTCCACGGGCCCAGCTAGGGTCCCTTCCATAAGGGGGTTGGTCTAGAGGAGGAATTATTTTGGGTCCTGCATTTGGCTAAAAAAAAAAAAAAAAAGTGAGGTCACCTCAACAAATGAAAAATAAATTCTTTTTAATTTAGTTTAATAGCTAAAAGCTGCTTCAGGACCTGCATATAGAACCCTGTGGGGAAATTCATTGATAAACACAAGTAGGCAGGAAGGATCCACGTGGACCCTAGGGGAATCATTGACCCCCCTTAGCTCTGTTTGACTGCTTGCCTGTGTGGATCTTTGGTTTCTCTCAGTTACTTTCTGGTCTATTGCTATTATTCCCATTTTCCTCCCCCTTTCCTTTTTCCTTCTATTTTTTTTTTTTTTTTAAATAGGTGCTGCCAGCTGGTCGCTTATTTGCTGGGCTTCTTATTCAGTAATTTCCCACTCGCTGTATATATTGATTCTGTATTACAAACTATCGCTTATCCTTCCTGCATCTTTCTGCCTTCTGTTTTCTGCTGTGGCTCGTAGAGACAACATTTTTTCATAGGCCCACAACTTAAGGGTGTCAATTTCTATCCCAACTATTTTGTTTTCTTCTTCTTCTTTTTCCTTTTTTTTTTTATTAGTATTAACTTTTTCCTTTCAGACCTTTCTCTACTATTTCTCTCCCTCCTCATAATTCTAACCTTCTAAAAATCACTATATATATATATATATATTCCTCCATTTGTTTTCCCAGTCCATTGTAGGAACTCCATATTTTTTCCTAGTACTTTACACTGCCTACTCAAGTTAAATATTCATCTAATTAAGTCTCATTTTGCCCCTCTTCTAACTTTTATCAATATTTCTATTATCCTTCTGCCTTCCTTACATCTTTTGATTCCTCTGGCCCTAACCTTTTGCCTTCAAGGGAACATAGAAAGAAGCAAGGAAATAAAATAAGAAGAAAAACTGCCAAAGAGAAAACTTAACTCACATGCAGAACCAACAGCTAAATAAAATTCTAGAGCATAGAGAAAAGCTAATCAACTGAACAAACCCATCAAGATAATATGATGACCAGAGGGCAACAGAAAAATACAAATGACTCTGAGAAACTGGAAAACATGGACCAGGCCAGTGCACAAAATAAAAACCAGGAAGCAATGCAGTATATCGAACAACTAATCAAAGCTATCCAAACAAATATCATGGACCAACTTAAAGAACTGAAGGAAGAGATTAAGGATATAAAGAAGACACTGGGAGAACATACTGAAGAAATAGCTAACACACCTAAAAAGGTAATGGATATGATGGCGAACAAAGACACAAGTCAAGAAATGAAAAAGACGCTGGACTCACATGGCAGCAGAATTGAACAGGCAGAGGAAAGAATTAGTGATATGGAAGACAATACAGTTGAAATCAAAGAGATTGTAGAAAAGATAGACAAAAAGATAGAAAAAATCCAGTATGGTCTCAGGGAATTAACTGAAAATGCAAAACGCACAAACATACGCATTATGGGAATTCCAGAAGGAGAAGAGAAGGGAAAGGGAACAGAAGGAGTGTTGAAGGAAATAATGGCTGAAAACTTCCCAAATCTATTGAGAGAGATGGATGTGCAGATCCAGGAAGCACAGCGCACCCCAAATACTATAAATCCCAACAGGCCAACTCCAAGACATATACTTGTCAAACTGTCCAATGCTCAAGACAAAGAGAAAATACTCAAGGCAGCAAGAGAAAAGAGAACCATCACATACAAGGGAAGCACAATAAGATTAAGTGCTGATTTCTCAGCTGAAACCATGGAGGCAAGAAGACAGTGGTATGACATAGTCAAAACACTAAAAGAAAAAAACTTCCAGCCACGAATTCTCTATCCAGCAAAATTGGCGTTCAAAAATGATGGAGAGTTCAAAATATTCACAGATAAACAGCAATTAAGAGATTATGTCAAGAAGAAACCAGCACTTCAAGAAATACTAAAGGAATCTCTACAAGTTGAAAGGAAAAAAACAAAGGAGAGAGAGTTGGAGGAGAGTTTAAAAACAACTGAAAACTCAAAAAGAGAAACAAAACAACATATGACATACATTAACCCAAAGAAAAAATGACTGAAGTAAGAAATTCGTTACGAGTAATAACACTGAACGTTAATGGATTAAATTCACCAATCAAAAGACACAGATTGGCAGAATGGATAAGAAAATATGATCCATCTATATGCTGTCTACAAGAAACCCACCTTCGGCCCAGGGATTCAAGGAGGCTGAAAGTGAATGGCTGGAAAACCATTTTACAAGCTAACAATAGCCAAAAAAGGGCAGGAGTAGCTATTCTAATATCAGACAAAATAGACTTTAAATGCAAAACTATTGTAAGAGACAAAGATGGACACTACATATTAGTAAAAGGAGTAATCTCTCAAGAAGAGAGAACAATCATCAACATTTACGCACCTAATCGAGGTGCCTCAAAATACG
>JAKSZT010053974.1:372804-401388 GCA_026826555.1 Tolypeutes matacus | reverse complement strand
GGACAAACAACCCATATAAAAAATGGGCAAGTGACCTGAAAAGACACTTCTCCAAGGAAGAAATACAAATGGCTAAAAAGCACATGAAAAAATGCTCAACATCACTTGCTATCAGGGAAATGCAAATCAAAACTACAATGAGATACCATCTTACACCCATCAGAATGGCAGCTATTATAAAAACAGGAGACACTAAATGTTGGAGAGGATGTGGAGGAATAGGAACCCTCATCCACTGCTGGTGGGACTGCGGTACGGTCCAGCCACTGTGGAGGACAGTTTGGCGGTTCCTCAGAAAACTAGCAATAGATCTTCTGTATGATCCAGCAATTCCACTCCTGGGTATATACCCAGAAGAACTGAAAACAAAAATACAAACAGATATATGCACACCAATGTCCATAGCGGCATTGTTCACCATTGCCAAAAGTTGGAATCAGCCCCGGTGCCCATCAACAGACGAATGGATAAGCAAAATGTGGTACATACATACAATGGAATATTACTCAGCTGTAAGAAGGAACAAAGTGGTAACACATGGATTAACGTGGATGAATCTTGAAGACCTTATGTTGAGTGAAGCAAGCCAGGCACTGAAGTATGAACAGTATATGACCTCACTGATCTGAACTGAGGAAAGTGAGCAGTCTCTGAGAACCATTGTCTGAAAGATAGGTTAACAAAGGAGAGTAAGAGAAGAGCAGGCTTTGAGCCATCACCCATATGGACATAATCTATGGTAAAGGGATAGAGTGTGGTTGCATGTTGGGGGATGGGGCAGATGAGTGGTGGTGTGCCTGGGTTTGGTGGTGCAGCACTGGGGGGTGGATGGATTAGGAAGGGCTGGTTCAAATCCCCCGGGCATGTAACTGTGAATCTTGACATTCCATGGGTTGGGAGAGGGGGGTATGATGGGCCCTGGGGGCCTGGGGAGAAGGGAACAGTCAAGCTCTAATGGGTTGTTTGGTGGTCATGGGGAAGGTTTTTCATTACCTTACAGTAATGGACACAGGACATGGTAAATAGCATCAAAATTGTTAAACTGTATCATCTAAATTGTAAACTATACTGTAAATCACTGACAATGTTTAGTTGCTATATTTTGCTATCTACATAACAGTTATAACAATGCTAACAACCAAAAAAAAAAGGGGGGGGGCAGAGTTAATATGGGATGGGGAACGGGGGGTGGTTTGGTATCTGGGAGGCTCCGGCAATCCGTGTGTGACTTTGCTATGACCTAAACTTCTTTGAAAATTAAATGAAAAATTGGGAGACAATGGGGATTGAGAGGAGGAAGGTGTCATGGCACACCAGATATCCGATAACACAGGGATAAAGGGAAGGAAAAAAGGGGAAAAAAAGAGAAAGGAAATAAAAATGAATATATATATATTTTTAAAGGCATTTCCTTTGCTTTTTTGCCCATTTTTTGAATGTCCCAATCCACTAAGTGAGACTTAGCCTGCAGTTGTGGGGTGCCTAAGGGTTGCCACCTGAGAGCCTCCTTGTTGCTCAAATGTGGCCTCTCTCTAAGCCAAACTCAGCATATGATTGCATTACCTTCCCCCCCAATGTGGGACATGACTCCCGGGGATGAGCCTCCCTGGCAACGAGGGATTAATACCAAGTGCCAACTGGCAGCTTTGTTCAGTGGCAGTATCGTAGCCAATGAGGTTTATCCGAGGCACGATTATTGCTAAATGAAAACTTTTCCCAAGTGCCAACTGGCAACACAACTGGAAAAAGACCTTGAATAAAAGGGGGAAATGGTAAAGACAAATGAGTTCAAGTGGCTAAGAGACTTCAAAGAGAGTCGGGAGGTCATCCCAGAGGTAACTCTTACGCACACCTCAGTAGGAGCTCATAGAACATCTAAGTGCCTATCACCCCACTCACTGGGGTTCCTGAGAGCTCCAGAGACACCCTGGTCCTATATAAGGGGGGATAGCCCCAGAGACTGATGCCTTATCAGTGGGTTCTATTTTGGAATCTGTGCTCCTGAGAGTGACAGAATTAGACTCAAATAAGTCCTCCCTGCACATGGTTCACCAGTCCCTTCTATTCAAACCAATATGTGATGCTGGAGTTTTTAGGTATACTTCCAGAGACTGGAGCCTCCCGCCTACCTGTGTGCCAGGTGTGCATGAAATCTAGGTGGAGCTGCAACTCCTACCCTACAGCTCAATGGACTCATCCAAGTCACCTGGTGAGGAGACAACGATGGGCAATGGCCATCCTAGGGAATGGAGAGGGCCTGCATCTGCAGGCAGGATCATCCCACCCACCATATCCATGGGATATAAGCCCTCTCTCACTTGGAGTTGGAGTGGACATCACCATCCCAATCCCCTCAGGATTGGGGGAAGAACTATGGACTAGAGTGGACTTGAATGTATTCTCTTGTTCACATATGGTGATTCTAGCAATGTAAGAAGTTGTAAGAATGAGGTGGAGCCAGTGGCCACTTGACACTTTTGGGGTAGGGAGGGGATGAGTGGTTGAAATACAGGGGCTTCTTTGGGAGTTGGATGTTGTCCTGAGTACTGTTGTGGCAACGGATCTAGGCCATTTTAAATCAGCACACACCACTCAGAACTGAGTGGGAGAGAGTGTGGTCTACAGTGTGAACTGTGGTCTACGGTTGGTGGCAAGGCTCCAGGATGTGTAAGTTCATTGAGGTTGGTGGGCCACAGTGTGGGAGATGTTTGTGTGGGATGTGGTGGGAGGTGTGTGAGGTGGGCAACATGGGAATCCCAGTGGGTTCCGTGTAATATTTTGGGTAATCTAAGCACCTCTTAAAATATATGTATATATATATAACATTTTTGTAAGCAAATGCACATATGTGCATATATATTTATATATCATTTTGCAAATGTTTGTATGTATTGTGAGAATTTTGATTTTTACCCATAATAAAAAAAAAAGAATATATATATATATATATATATTTTAAAGGCATTTCCTATGCTTTTTTGCCCATTTTTGAATGTCCCAATCCACTAATTTTATTTTATTTTGTTTTGTTCTTTGTTTGATTATTTGTTTTTTTTCCTTCTCTCTCTTTTTTTTTTTCCCCTGTGTTTCCTTATGTTTGTCTCTTGCATGTAAGCTTATCACAATTGTTTCTTTTTCCTAGTAAGTGTATTTGATTATTTTATGGACTAAATGTTCATGGAGGATTTGGATCAGAGAAGGGTTACAATGGTTATTGCGGGGGATTATTGGGGGGAGGGCTGTCTGGGCGGGGTTTCATGGGGATTGGTTCATCCGAATATACATGAAAGATATACAAAATCATTCAAAGGATCGGGGGATGGGGCATGGTCACAATGGGTGGATAATCACACAATAAATGAGGGAACTGAATTCCTAGCCTGGAGAGCTCTGCCACAGTCTCCAAGGGAGCAGCAATAGTCCTCTGAGTGTAGGGACAGTGCCTGTCAAAATAGGATGACCCACTGATGTGTTTTTTTTTATTGATGACTACCCTTGTGAGTCTTTGCTCTTGTAAATGAGACTTAGCCTGCAGTTGTGGGGTGCCTAAGGGTTGCCACCTGAGAGCCTCCTTGTTGCTCAAGTGTGGCCTCTCTCTAAGCCAAACTCAGCATATGAATGCATTACCTTCCCCCCAACATGGGACATGACTCCCGGGGATGAGCCTCCCTGGCAACGAGGGATTAATACCAAGTGCCAACTGGCAACACAACTGGAAAAAGACCTTGAATAAAAGGGGGAAATGGCAAAGACAAATGAGTTCAAGTGGCTAAGAGACTTCAAAGAGAGTCGGGAGGTCATCCCAGAGGTAACTCTTACGCACAGCTCAGTAGGAGCTCATAGAACACCTAAGTGCCTATCACCCCACTCATTGGGGTTCCTGAGAGCTCCGGAGACACCCTGGTCCTATATAAGTGGGGATAGCCCCAGAGACTGATGCCTTATCAGTGGGTTCTATTTTGGAATCTGTGCTCCTGAGAGTGTCAGAATTAGACTGAAATAAGTCCTCCCTGCACATGGTTCACCAGTCCCTTCTATTCAAACCTATATGTGATGCTGGAGTTTTTAGGTATACTTCCAGAGACTGGAGCCTCCCACCTACCTATGTGCCAGGTGTTCATGAAATCTAGGTGGAGCTGCAACTCCTACCCTACAGCTCAATGGACTCATCCAAGTCACCCGGTGAGGAGATAACGATGGGCAATGGCCATCCCAGGGAATGGAGAGGGCCTGCATCTGCAAGCAGGATCATCCCACCCACCATATCCATGGGATATAAGCCCTCCCTCACTTGGAGTTGGATTGGACATCACCATCCCAGTCCCCTCAGGATTGGGGGAAGAACTATGGACTAGAGAGGACTTGATGCTATTCTCTTGTTCACATATGGTGATTCTAGCAATGCAAGAAATTATAACAATGCGGTGGAGCCAGTGGCCAGTTGACACTTTTGGGGTAGGGAGGGGATGAGCAGTTGAAATACAGGGGCTTCTTTGGGAGTTGGAGGTTATCCTGAGTACTGTTGTGGCAACGGGTGTAGGCCATTTTAAATCAGCACACACCACTCAGAACTGAGTGGGAGAGAGTGTGGTCTACAGTGTGAACTGTGGTCTATGGTTGGTGGCAAGGCTCCAGGATGTGTAAGTTCATTGAGGGTGGTGGGCCACACTGTGGGAGATGTTTGTGTGGGATGTGGTGGGAGGTGTGGGAGGTGGGCAACATGGGAATCCCAGTGGGTTCCGTGTAATATTTTGGGTAATCTAAGTACCTCTTAAAATATATGTATATATATATATATATAAATAACATTTTTGTAAGCAAATACACATATATGCATATATATTTATATATCATTTTGCAAATGTTTGTATGTATTGTGAGAATTTTGATTTTTACCCATAATAAAAAAAAAAAAGGTGAAAAAAAAAATCAATTGACCATAGATATGAGAATCTATATCTGAACTCTCAGTTCGATTCCATTGGTCTATATATCTATCCTTGTTCCATGACCATGCTGTTTTGACCATGGTAGCTTTATAATACGTTTTAAAGTCAGAAAGTGTGAGTACTCTAACTTCATTCTTCTTTTTCAAGATGATTTTGGCTATTCAGGGGCACTTACCCTTCCAAATAAGTTTGATGATTGGCTTTTGAATTTCTGCAAAGTAGGCTGTTGGAATTTTTATTGGGATTGCATTGAATCTGTAAATTTGCTTTGGGTAGAATTGACATCTTAACAATATTTGGTCTTTTAATTTATGAACAGAAAATGTCTTTCCATTTATTTAGGTCTTCTTTGATTTCTTTTAACAATGTTTTGTAATTTTCTCTGTTAGTCTGTTACATCCTTAGGTTTATTCCTACATATTTAATTATTTTAGTTGCTATTGCAAGTGAAAATTTTCTTTCTTAATTACTTCTTCCAAATATTCATGATCATGGTGTATAATTCTATATGAAATGGTATATATACTATGCAAAATGCTTTTTTCTATAGAAACAATACTGATTTTTAGGTGTTGATCTTGTACCCTGCTACTTTGCTGAATTCATTTATTAACTCTAGGAGATCTGTCATAGATGTTTTTGGGACTTTCTATATATAGGAGTATGTCATCTACAAATAGTGAAAGTTTTACTTCTTTCTTCCCAATTTGGATGGCTTATTTCTTTGCCTTACCTAATTGCTCTGACTTGAACTTCCAGTACAGTGTTGAATAATAGTGGTGACAGTGGGCATCCTTGTCTTCTTCCAAATCTTAGAGGGAAAGATTTCAGTCTTTTACCATACTGGATTTTTGATAAATGCCTTTTCTGCCTCAATTGAGATGATCCTGTGTTTTTTTTACCCTTCGTTCTGTTAATGTGTGTATTACATTAATTGATGTTTCTTGTGCTGAACCACCCTTGCACAACTGGGATAAATCCCACTTGAACATGGATGTATAATTCTTTTAATATGCTGTTGGATTCAATTTCCTAGTATTTTGTTGAGGATTTTTGCATCTGTGATCATAGAGATATTATTGGCTATAATTGCCCATTCTTTTTTGTAAAATTTTTTATTAGAGAAGCTGTGAGCTTATAAAACAATCATGCATAATGTGCATAAATCACATATATCACCTCTATACCAACACCTTACATTGTGGAATATTTGTTAGAGATTATGAAAGAACATGATCAGACTATTACCACCAATTGTGGTCTATAGTGTGCATTTGTTATATTTTTTCCATATGTCCCCTATTATTAACACTATGTATTAGTATTGTACATTTGTTACAGTTCATGAGAGAACACTCATATCTGTACTGTTAACCACAGTCTATCATCCACCACATGGTTCACTGTATTCTACAGTCCCCTGCCTTGTACATTCTATACAAAGTGTACACTCAGTACATCACTTTCAACAGAGTTCTGCAGTTGTCGCCCCACTAAACCTTTAAACGTTTTCCTTAGTCCAAAGAAAAAAATCCCATACCCCTCCATTATTGATCCTTAGTGTTGATATATAGTAACTTCTTTGACATTGATGCAAGAATATTACTGTATTGCTGTTAACTATAGTCCATAAGTTACACTAATTGTATTTTCCCATGTATCACTATATTCTTAACACCTTGTAATAGTGACATATATTTGTTCTAGTTCATGGAAGACCAGTCTTGTATATTATATTATACAATATATTGTATATTATCAACAACTCTCTGGTTTTACTATTTATTCAGTCCCTAGATTATTCTCTAGCTTTCTTTCAATTGACATTTACATCCCTAGACTACGATGAATTTGGTGCTGACAGGTTTTCTCTCTCAGCACCTTAAATATATCATACCACTGCCGCCTTTCCTCCATGATTTCTGATGATAAATCTGCATTTAGTCTTAATGAGGATCCCTTGTATATGATGAATAGCTTTTCTCTTGCTACTTTTACAATTCTTTTTAATTTTTGGTATTTGACTTTCTGATTAATATGTTCCTCAGAGTAGGTCTATTAAGGATATTCCGTTTGGAGTATGTTGTGCTTCATGGACAACTCTTTCTTTCGTAAGAGTTAGGAAATTTTGAACAATTATTTCCTCAAACATTCTTTCTATCCCTTTTCCCTTCTCTTCTCCTTATGGGCAACCCATAATGCTATGTTTGTACACTTCATGCTGTCACTCAAGTCCTTGAAACACTGCTCAATTTTTCCTGTTCTTATTCCTATCTGTGCTTTTGACTATGTGATTTTGATTGTCCTGTCTTGTCTACTGATTCTTTCTTCTTCACATTCAAATCTGCTGTTTATGCCTCTAGTGTATTTTTAATATCTATTATTGTGCCTTTGATCCAAATAGTTTGTTTTTTTTTAACTTTCGTATTCTTCTTTTCGCTCACATATTTTCTTCTTAATGTCATATAACTCTATATCCACCATAAGTTTATTTCTCTCCATATTTTCTTTCA
This sequence comes from Tolypeutes matacus, assembly GCA_026826555.1. Taxonomy (NCBI): domain Eukaryota; kingdom Metazoa; phylum Chordata; class Mammalia; order Cingulata; family Chlamyphoridae; genus Tolypeutes; species Tolypeutes matacus. The sequence goes on along the minus strand of JAKSZT010053974.1, from coordinate 393,926 downwards.
TCTCCTTTAATTGGTTTAGAAGATTCATTCAACCTCTTTGATTAGTTGTTCCAAGTTCTGTGACTCCTCTATAGTTTTAATTTGTTCTCTTTACTGATCCATATCTTCCTCTTTCTTAGTATGGCTTGTAATTTTTTGTTGATGTTTGGGCATTTGATTATTTTTATATGCTAACCCTGAAGGTCAGTTTCTGCTTCTTTCCTAGGGATTTCTTATTGATATTCTTTGTGTTAAGACTCTTGACACTTGATCCAACTTATTCTAGACCTTCTAGAATAGCAGAAATTCTGTAGTAGTTCTTATTTTCTCAGGTCTTCTGCACCTGATTTTTGCCCTGTAAATATGGTACAACTTTTAAGATTTCCTTTTAATTTGCACTTTTCTCATCTCCAGGAGAAAGGTTCCTTTCCTCTGTTTCTTCTACAAGAACCATGATCTATTCTGTTTGTTTGGTTGCAGAATTTTCTTCCCAGTTCCTATGATTTGTTTAAATTCTCCCTCACTCATTACCCCCTTTTCATGACACTTTTCAGTTTGGAGACCCATCATATCTTACAGCAGTTTAATTTTCCACTTTTTTCCCAGGAGACTTTTCTGCCTCTGGTTCCTTCCCTGATAGGCTATCCCACACTGGAGAGTCAGATAGAATTAATTTAGACAGGTCCATTTTGTGTTTATGTGGTCCAGCAGAGACTGGATTGAGTGTGTGTGCACCTCTTGCCAACAGTTCTGCCATGGTCTCTTTTATTTCCTGGGGGCCTTGTTAAATGTAACATTCCTCAGTCATTTCTCTTCCACTCTGGGTATCTGCTGACTTGGTTCCTTGTGCCCAGATGTGTGTCTGGTTCTAATTCACTGTTGTGAGTGGCTCTATTGTCTGCATCCATGGCAGGAGGCACTCAGGCCATGCTGCCTCTATGTAGCACTTATGCTGTGTGGAATCAAGTGAGAGGTAGGTTCTGGACTGGTGGGGCCAGGACATAAATCTCCTGCCTGTTTGATTTTGGTATGCATTAACGAGTTGGAATATAGTAGGCAGAATAAAATTTATGACCTTGTGAAAATTTTTGAAGATTTGGTGAGATCAGAATGGATCCAAGAGGCTTTTTTTCATTCTTGAACAGACAGAAGAGATGAAGATACAAGAGAGACAATGAACATGGCTGTTGGAGGTCCAAGGTAATGTTGAGATTGAGAGGTCATATATAACTGGACCTGATCAGGCTAGGACCGTCCTTCAGTACAGCAGTCTCAGGGGTCTGTGATGTGTGCTGCTGACCTGTTTTTTTCATATATGTTTTGAGGAACACCTGAATCACAGAGAGTTGAGTGAGGCAGCACCTACTGATCAATTCTAAATTCTCTATGATACCTGTTTAGTTCTGCAGAATGCTAAACTTTGCTGCAAGATTCTTTGCCATTTTATTGACTAATAGTCCTATGACTTATGTTTGGATAGAAAGCACTTCATACCTTAGCTGATTGGATCTTTCAAAACTCAAAACAAGTTGTGAAAATGAGTTCATAGATGAAAGGTAAATGAGGTTACCTGGGGAATAATCTGACCATATTTATGATATAAAAGTGGCATATCATGGATACTTCTTGCTTTATGATGAGTCTAAATTTCTTTGAAATTGGTATAAAAGAGTACTTTCATTATGAATGCTCAAGTGCAAATTGTATAATCACCATCTGAAAGTCATAATTACCAGTTTATTAGGAAATTTCCAGGTTACACCACATCACATCTTGTGATATTCCCTATAATGGAGCTTTATATATTCAATGTGGGTATGTATCTGTGTGAAAGTTCAGTAATAAGAATTATCTGACTTGAAACTCAAACAGTTTAAGCTTTCTGTAAACACCACTTACTCAGTGACATCTTCTTAAGAATCCTACTCTGGACATTGGTAGAGATGTCCCTCTCTGAACCCAAATGTCTGTGATGTTTTAGGAGTCAGTGACTTTGAAAGATGTAGCTATAGATTTTACCAGGAAGAGTGGGCCCTGCTGGACACATCCAAGAGAAAGCTGTTCAGAGATGTGATGTTGGAGAATATCAGTCATCTATCCTCAGTGGGTGAGTCTCTCAAATTTATCTATCTAATCCATATTGCTTTATAAGTAAAGATATTTTTTATACTTTATATAATATATTTTATATTATCTAATAACATGTACAACTACCTAAAAGAAATTTATTTCTTATTACTTACATCTAGTTTTTTCCCCCACTAGAATGTAATCTTCTTGACCACAGTTTCATGTCTTCCTTACTACTCAATAGTCAACATTCAGAACACTGCTGGAAACTCAATGAATATTTTTAGAAAGGATAAATAAGTGGATTAAATATGTTCTAAATAATTATTCTGCTGTATGGATTTGGTGTGGATTCAGACCATAGTAGTTCCACATAGAACTTAGAATATTCTGAAGGAGCTTATGCTTTTGGATACTTTTGAAAACAGTATTCAACTACTGTGGAAACCTACAATTTCTCCTTGTTTGAAAATAAGGAGAATTCTACAGTCTGTCTTTGAATGTGAGCATCAACATCCAGAGGTTCCTCACTGTATTTGGGCACAAGGATAAGACTTAACTCTTTGATGGTGAAGGATTGTCAATATTCTGTTTCCCAGGTACTTTTCCCTTGGCTGACTTTCAGTGTTCACCTCATTCTTTGGTCATCTTCTCTGGACTTGATGATAAAACAGTTTTCTGTGCCAAACTAAAAAATTCATTAATTTTTTTGTACAAACAGGACATCAAGTCTGCAAATCTGATGTACATTCTCAGTTGGAGCAAGGAGAGGTACTGTGGAGAAAAGGTATTAGATCTTTCCAAAACCAGAGATCAGGTGAACTCTAGGAACCTGTGAGTAGGTTCTTGGAAATACCAACTGCAAATTTTCTTAAGTGAGTTATATTTTCTGAAATGTATGTGACAGTATAGGAGAAATTTTCCTCAGGTGTAGTCATTATTCCATATGCTTGTCAGTCTGGATTCAAGTATCTTTAGCTTTGGGAAAATGGATATTCATGTATTATGGGAGTTAAACTTTCACATAATGTACCTTGGCCTCTTTGAAGGTTTTCCTTATCCTTACCGCCTCCCCCCCAACATACTATCTTTCTAAAGCAATTTTCCTCGTATTTCAATGTGAGGAATCTCTTCTAATTGCCAGTGTCATATGCATTTTCAACTGCCTATTCTTTCCCAAATAACTGTCTTATTTGAAACAATTATAGGGCCATTGATGACATTTCAACATTTTAATTTCTCTAATGCTAATCTAGCAATTTATTGTTTATTAAATTGTTTCAGGCTGGAAAAGTCATCTTAGAAAACAAGAAATGATACCTATCAAACAGATCTGCAGGAAAAACACATCTACTATCATGTCATTGGTAAGCTTCATGGGTATGAACCCTTGCCTCCCAAATGGCACCTGGGAATGGAATTAGGAATTCAATACAATCACCTAACTGTGAGTAAATTGGGTTTAAGTGCTAATCCAGAATACGTCTGTGATAATTTGAAAATGAACCTAAATGCAAAACCACAACCTAAGTTTTTATAAAACTATAATTACATAAACATAGCTCATATATGTAATCTTTAAAACACTATAAAGTCTTCAAAATTGATGAGCTAACGCTGCAGCTGGGATGCTACAAAAGAAAGGATATCTGTGCATGCGGGAGAATAACATTGTATATAAATAATGTGGGAATGATTTTAATTAGAGACTATCACTGAATGACTAGTTTAAAATTCATATGTAAAGAAATGAATAAATGGATATATATGGATAAACTTTTTATAATGTCTCATCTACTTCCCAGAAGCAGAGATCTCATACTCAAAAGACTGTCTTTAAAAGTAGTGAATTGCCAGAAGATTTCACTCACAGATCTGGAGTGACTCAACATGCATTAATTCACATGAGAAGGAAACCCTATTTCAGCAATCTGTTTGGAAAAGCACTCAGCAACCAAAAAAGCAAATTTGCACTTGGAGTAAATTGTATGAATTTCATCTACTTGGTAAATCCTTTATTCAAAGCTCTGGCCATGCACATTACAATGGAACTCACATCAAAGAGAAACCATATGAATGCCAGCTTTGTGAGAAAACATTTAGTAGAATTTCCAACCTTAGACTACATGAGAGAATTCATACTGGTGAGAAGCCATATGAATGCCATTTATGTGAGAAAACCTTCTATAAAATTTCTAATCTTAGAAATCATGAGAGAATTCACACCGGAGAGAAACCATATGAATGTCATCTATGCGGAAAAGCCTTCAGTAGAATTTCTAACCTTAGACTGCATGAGAGAATTCACACTGGAGAGAAACCATATGAATGTCATCTATGTGGGAAAGCCTTCAGTAGAATTTCTAACCTTAGACTATACGAGAGAATTCACAATGGAGAGAAACCATATGAATGTCATCTGTGTGGGAAAGCCTTTACTCAGTGTTCTACCCTGAAACAACATGAGAGAACTCACACTGGGGAGAAACCTTATGAATGTCATCTATGTGGGAAAGCCTTCACTCACTGTTCTTCTCTGAGACAACGTGAGAAAACTCATACAGGAGAAAAACCTTATGAATGTCATCTATGTGGAAAAACCTTCACTCAGTGTTCTTCCCTGAAACAACATGAGAGAATTCACACAGGAGAGAAACCCTATGAATGTCATCTATGTGGGAAAGCTTTTACTCAGTGCTCTGTCTTTCAACGACATGAGAGAACTCACACTGTAGAGAAACCATAAGAATATTATCTGTGTGGGAAAATCTTAATCCATTTTCGTAACCTTGGGCAACATGAGAGTACTCAAGCTGGAGAGAACCCCTATGAATGCCATACATGTGAAAGGCTTCAGCCTGTGTTCTAACTTTAGGTGACATGAGAGAACTCATACTCTAAATAATTTTAAATATAGAAAATATTTCAGTCCTAGAGTGAACATTTAAACATATTAAGAGAACTCATATGCTGAAGAAACACTATGTTTCTAATCAATCTAGTAGAGTCATTAGTCATACTGACTACTTCATCAATCTAAACCAACTCATACAGGAGAGAATTGATATAAATGTCACCTATGTAGCAAAGCTTTTAGTAGATGGTCTGATATACAACATGAAAGATCTCATAACGCAAATGTAATAAAAATGGAAGAGTCTTCATCCACTGCTTTAATTGACTAACCGGATAAATCACATTTCTCTGAGAGAAATTCTGGCTGTAATCAATTTGCCAATGCCTTAATTTAAAAATGTATCCTTTAGAAAATGAGTGAACTCCACAGGAGAGAAATGCTAGGTCTGTACTTTCTGCGCATCATCTCATTCAGCCAAGAACCAGTCTTGGTGTGCAATAGAAAACTCAGTAAAATAAGAGAAAAGTCTTCACAAGGAGGACACAGCCCCAGATAATTGAAGATGTTATTCAGTGAAAAATCACACAAAATTATTTATTCTTACAGCAACACTTATAGGCCAAGTGAGAATTTGCACTGTACCAAACTTACCAGTGTCATGAATGAAGGAATGTCTTCAATGATTACTCATTTTTTAGCATTAGTATTGTTACATTGAGGAGACATCAATCCTAAAGTCAATTTAGGAAGATCTTCAGCAAGGGATTTCACATCAGAAAACTCATAGTGGAAAATAAAATACTTTGTATGGTCCTTGAGCACACAATTCAGCAAAGAACCAAGAATTTTGAACAAGACGTACTATTGAAATCATGTAGGGTAGCAGTGTAGGATTGTGCAATGATCTGGACATATTGAATGATGAATTTTGTAAGATGTAATATGAGGTGAGAGTAACTCAATAGATTAGTACTTATACGTATGTATGCAACAAATATTGTTGCTGAAAATCTAATATGTTGACCACATAATAGATTTTTAATACAATTATGAACACAAAGATTTGGATCAATCAGGAAATAACTTTGAATGTTAAGAAACAGAACATAAAATCATAATTCTTAACTATTATCTTAGTGTTATATATGTTCATGGCAAGGATGAAAACAGCATGTATAAATAAACACATTTTAGAAGTAAAGTCTGACGGTACATAAATACTCTTCTTTTAAAATTTTAAAAATACCATTTAATATTGCCATTAAAATTTAGAAAAGAATGAAAAATGAAACTATTTAAATAAAATTAAATTAAAACAAAATGTGTCAATCCTAGAGAATTGTGGATTCATTGGCTAGAAAATTCCCGAGACTCTGGAATCTGGCAGTATGTCATTATTAGAAATAAAAACAAACAAAGGTAAAGTATATTGAAAGTATTGGAAGGGTCCAGTTTTCAGTTTTTAGAAGGAAGGCACCTGCTTCACCTCCAATTTTGAATTAGGAGGCTTTTCTGGTAATACCACTGCAGCCCAGACGACAATCCATCTAGGAACGTGCATTCCAGTGGGAAAAAAGAAAGAGCGGTTGGGTATATTGTGATTGGGATTTTGCAGTTGTAGCCTAATCAGGCAGCTCCCTGGTTCTCTACCCCCTTGAAGCTTGGAATCTCCCAACATATGTTCCAGCACCTTGTTTCCCTCACACTTCAGAGTTATGTGCCCAAACAGCTTTAGGTGTGGTCACTACTTAGTAAGTTGTTCTTTGGTGATGGCCTTTATGTAGTTGTTATTTGCATGCTCTCTCTGTGTCCTTTTGCCCCATTGTTAGTAGGTGATAAGGAGCATGAAATGTCTATGGGAGTGTGCCTATTGCTGGTTTACTTGTGCTTTAAATGAAGTACTTATATCTGGTTGAATTCCAGTCGGATATCTGAACAGGTGTTTCTTCACAGCTATGACAGTGGTTGTAGCTGCCACATTGTGCATGAGAATTGCTGTCCCATATCCAGAGTATGTGTTTATGAGAGTTTTTGTCTATAATTTTGACAAAATTTATCAGCTTTGAGTTTTGCAGTTTCTCTCATGAACCAACAAACATGGATAAATACTGTCTGTGGGTATGCCTTTTGTCATCCACTATATTGATGTACCTGTGGAGGCCTGGTATTTATCACTTAGGCACCTGTATCTAAGAAACCCATGAAGGTTTGCATCCCTCCTTTGCCCCTTCCACCATAATGAGGACAAAGGGCTGCTGATCTCTGACAGAATCCCTAAGCATTCTTTTAAAAGGGAGTAAGATCAGGGAACAGGCAATGGGATTATCCTCCCTATCAGACTCGACAAACTCACAGAATTGTCTTCCTTGCTGTCCTGGTCATTGCACAGGGAAGCCTTAGCAACCTGCCTTTGTCTGACCTGGACTGTGCCTGGGGCTTGCTGAGCAGCTCTGTGGAATTTTAAACCCTTCCAGGTCTGTGAGCCCTCTTCTTCCTGCTCTTTTATGGCTTGTACCAGGGCCTTAACCTCTTACTTAAAGAGACCCTTTCTGCCCCATAATGTTGGCAGAGTTTTTCTGTTGAGATCTCATCCATTTCAGCTACGTGTCCAACCCCTGTTTTAGTAACCAAAGCTACATTGCCTTTTGGGTGGGCCCTATCCTCTCCTTTGTCTTTCCTTGTTAGTTCTTTGTGTTCCTTTTATGGCCTTTCTGGCATGGCTTCCCATTGCTAGGCATCTGTCCCTCTGGCCCATCTCAGTGGAAACAGCTGACATGATGCTGCTCATTCCACCCCAAAGCAAGACATTGTGGTGCATTTTTTCTACCACTTCACCCACCACTGTCCCCGAGGACAAGAAAAATGACATGGGGGTCTTCCCCTGGAGTGGCCTTTGTTTCATTAATACCTCCAGGAAACAACTGTCTCTTCCACATCCTGACCAGGAATGGGATGATTGTAGTCAAGTGACTCCTCTTTACCTGAAGGGCAGTAATGGCATATCATGAACAGTCTTCCAGGGGATTTTACTTTTTGGGAAGTCCCATGAAGTTGGGAATTTCACTTTCATTATTTCAGCAACCCAGACTAAGAGTAGCATGGGTTTTCCTCCATCCCTGTCCTGTGATTTTCCTCCATGCAGGCACAAATACATTGCAGCAGGGGGTTAGTGATAGCTTCCCCAGGAGTCATCTGAGTCTGTGATGCCCCATTATCTAACAGATGCACTAACTAAGCCGTGTGAAACTCCTGTCTTTTGCCCATATCTGTCTTTTAACTTCTGTATTTCACTTTTGGTAAAAGACCTCATTTCGACAGTTTCATTTGAAACACCATGGTGGTTCTGTTGAATGAAAATAAAGCTAACTTCAGATCTGCAGACAGCCCTGACCAGGTAAAACTCCTTGCACAGGGTCCTCAAATTCCCCTTGGGAGTCATTTAAAACCCTTCAGACTCCATTGGAGTCAGCAGGTGGTATGGGAGGGTGCAGATGGCCAGTTCCACCTTCATCCACCACACTTTTGCACTGTTCATGTAGAGACTGCTTACATCTCACTTGTGCTTATGCAACTAGAGGGAGAGCAACACCTCAGTCAACCCATCACTTCCCAGGGAGCTGGCACCACCCTGGGGTGACCGAACTGATAAATCCTAATGCCTCCACTGTGCCATAGAGTGCCTTGTTGGTGATCCTGCTTCATGCCCCAAACTGTTGTGGGAGATACGCATATTACCACTTCCAAGGAAGGAGTTTCTCCATGCAAGTGTTAGGGTAACCAAGAAAACACACATCTTATACAAGCACTGGATGGAACTAAGCAAGGTCAGGGTCACTAGTGGGCTTTGGTCCCCCATGGCCAGTGGGTCTTACTCCACTGCTGATGCTGGGAGACAGACCCTCTTTTGTGAACTGTAGGCAAGGGACCTGGCTTCCTCCCCATCCGGAACAGATATAACCACAAGATTGGACCCGGTGCCATAAAATGCACATATTTGGTCAAGGAGTCTCTAGTGGTTATTTATATAATGCTCTGGGAAAAAGGGAAAGGAATGTTCCATCAGGCCACCATCTGCTAGGGGATGTGTTTTATCTCCAGGCACTCCTGAGAAAGAAATTATTTCATAGTTATCCCATCCCAAGAGCCAGGCCAACGCATCTACTCCCAAGCACAGGGTTTATTTGTGGGTCAGAGGGAAAGGTGACAGGCCACATTCAAGCCTATCCCTTTCTACATTATATTTTACTTTCCATATAATCTAAACCTGTTACAAGTTCATCCTATTGTTGTTGATTAATGTTTTATTTGGATTAGATATGGAGAATGAGAATTTATGAAAGACAAATTTCTTTAAAGAGATGTAAATTATAACTAATACTTCTTTCAGGTTGACATTCATTCCTAAAACCTCCTTCAACTGAAGTTTAAATGAATTTTTGTTATTTATACAAATACAGAAGAAATTTGGTTAGAAATGTAAGACCATGTAATTCTACCAGATGTTAAAGTACTTGGCAGAGACTACTGGAAACAAAGAATAATTTACTTGAAACAGAAACTTCAGATGACAACCTGTATGCATTTTCTATTACTGCTATAACCAGTAATTATAACAAGTGTGTGTGTGTAATTATCACAAAGTTAGCAGTTTGAACAATAAAATTGATCATTTTACAGTTCTGTTGGTTGTAAGCCTTACCTGGGTCTCACCTAGTTAAAATGAAGGTATCAGTAGGACTGAGTTCCTTCAGGCTCTAGGTGACAGTCTTTTGCCTTGCTCAGTTCAGTTCCTCATGACTGCTGGACTGAGATACATGTTTCTTTGCTGGATGTCAGCTAGGGGCCATCCCCAGCTTCTAAAGATAACCCATATTCTTCACTCATGGCACTGCCTTCCATCTTCAAAACCAGCAACTGTCAAGTCCATCTCACTCTTTGACTCTCTCCTCCTTCTCTTGTCTCTTTACTATACTCATCCAGGAAAGGTTCTCAGTTTTAAGAACTCATGTGATTAGATTTGGCCCCTAGAAATTCAGATTACCCAGGTAATTCTCCCGGTCTCCCAGTCTGTACCCTTAATCATATTGGCAAATTTACTTTTACCATAGAAAGTAATATATTCACAGGTGGTAGGGATTAGGGCATAGACATCTTTGGGGGCCATTATTCTGCCTATTGTACCACCAAACTAAAAGCTTTTGTATGTAGACAATATTATTTTTAGGTTTGAATATTCTTTGAGCTCCAGTCATATTGAAATGAAAATATTTAGATTCGGCGATCGGAATCATTCTGAAAGTTATACTTAATCCCTCATAATAAATTGTGAAAATAGATAGCTTGTATAATTTGTCTATTCTCTAATTTGTGGCTAAAATGTTATTTTTATAATCTTTTAGATCTGGCTAACTGCTAAAATATTCAATCTTAATGACAAATAGCTTAATAAATTTTAGAATATTATTGGGTAGCATAATATCACTTTATAAATCATTTTTATGGAAAAATTAAGCTAAATGGAAGATATAGCAACACTTTTATAAAGATTTGCTAAAAATGAATATCAACTCTTTTCTATCTGGAAGATGAATATTAAAGAATATTAGTAGAAACATCATTTGATTATATGCAGTATGCTACAAACATCTCTTCATAAATTCAAAGAGAAATAAAATATTTTCTATAATTTTTGAATGTCATATTTATGTTCATTGGTTTCTCTTTTCTGGTCCATGCTTAGCTCTTCTCTTCTCCTGATCTTTTAACCTACATGACCCTGGCCTTAGATCATGTGCACTGAGTTTGCCCCAGTCAATCCTGGCTCACCCTGCCAGCCGCGTTCACTTTCTCCTTGTACCCTCCCTCTAAAACTAGCCTCAGTAGTTCACCCTGGGCATCTTGGTTTTTCCCCTCACCCACTCATTTTTCTCATCTCCCTCTCCTTCCCAGGCAAGCTCACCACAGTCCTTCTTCCCTTCAGGGAAAGCCTTGTCCTCACCTCCCAACTCAAATCAGCCCCACAAAGTCCCCTAGGCCTGGCCTGCATCCCTTAGTTCCTGCCCTTCACTCAACATTTCCTCTCATCTGCTCTGATCTTCCCTGGGTCCTGCCCTATGACCTTGCTCCCCTTCCTCAGTTTACCTCCTATGGGTTGTTCCTCCTCTCTGGTCTTGACCCCACCTCTCTGTTCCCCATTCAGTTCACCTCAGTCACCTCTCCCCAGCTTTTTGTCCGCATTAACTGCCTTGTCCTCCCAGGCCCCTCTCACATTTCTGCTCCTGCCTCCCAACTCATCTGGCCCCTCACCCCTTGACCTCCCTCTTCTCCACCATGGGCCTCTCTATCTTTCTCCCCTGCCATAAAGAGGCAAAGAAGCCCTTGTCCTCACTGGGGGTCTCTTCTGCCTATTTCTGCTTCCCCAAATTGGCCCCAGATGTCCATGCCTTGAGTAGCCATGGTTCTCCCCTCTCAATGCCTCATTCCACTTAGGATGGTCTCCTCGACCATTCCCAGGCCCTTGTCTGACTGCTTCTCCTGGTCTCTCCTCCCTCTACCTCCTTTTGTTTTCCAGGGACTCCAGCTCCTGCTCTCTGTTCAGTACTGTTCTATCTTCTCCTCCATCATCCTGCACTAGTTTCCCTCTAGCTGCCGTGGTGTGCCTGACCTCATCCATCCCCTTCCACCGGCCCACCCTGCACTCACCTCCAGGATCTCCACCTCCACCATGGAATCAGTGAGCCCCCTACCCCACTCTCTACATTCTGCCTATGAGATGGGCCAGGAGAGAGTACAAGTTCACCCAGTGACCCTCAAACCCTTTTCTATGCTAGTCTTGAAGGATGTTCCAAATAACCTCTCTGAATTGGGCACACACCAGGATCTGTCTTCTTAACACATAATGGGAAATGCCACTATCTGACAACCTTCAAGCACGCTGTCAGCTGGTAAATAGGAGACACTAAAATTTCCAGTAGGATCCTGGAGGTCCCCAGTGAAGGGATCACCATACTCTGTCCAAGAATTTCCTTCCCTGAACCTTGAATCACACATGCAAGGAATGGAACCCAAGCAACATAGCCAAAAGAGGTGGAGAGCAAAATGAAGCAGACACTAAAGAGGGTCACGTGGCTAGATTGGAGGAGACAGCTATACGAGAAATTACACTTCTCCATGGCTTTCAGCCTGGGGTTAAGGGCAGTCCATCTTCAGAGTGCCCAGTAGAGGAAGGGCTACCTGTGCTAAAATAGAATTCAAAAAATACTGTTGTTTCCACAACATTCCCAAATCATAATACCAAAAGTATAGTGGCCTTTAATATTCACTCACTACATCATTAATAAAATTCAAACTCTTAAGAAAGAATTGGTAATTTCACAACTTTGGCTGATGTGGATTTAAGTAGAGCTTAGCCTCTGTAATGGGGTTTAACCTTGTCCCCCTTTACTGCCATAGTATGGACATCATCATTTTTTTTAAATGTTTTATTTTGAAGTAATTATAGAACTTACAGATCTTTCAATTAAAAAAAGATTTTTTTTTTAATATGGCAAGTTCATAAAGAACTCCTGAGCCCCTTCACTCAGATTCCTCAGTAATTATAGTTTTAACACATTTGCCCCTTGACACAACATACTCCAGTGTATGTTTTCCAAAAACAGGATACTCCCCTAAGTAACCAGACAAACCCAAGTCAGGAAATCAACATAGTTTAACATGGTCCAATCCATAGATTCTCTTCAAATTTTACCAACTATCCCAACAAAGGGAAAAAGATCTTTGTCTATTTCAGTCCAGTCTCCTTCAAATTGGAACTGTTCTAAGACATTTCCTCACTTTCATATTCTTGATAGATTTGACAAGCACAAATGACCCCCAGCCTGGGTGTGCCCACTGGCATCTCCTAAGCAGACACAGGCCTGCATTCCAACAGGAACACCCCAGCCTGTTGTCCTCTCCTCAGTGCGTCCCTTGAGGAGGGCCACAAAATTCATCCAACTCAACTCTGGTGATGTTAAACTTGATAACTGGGTGAAATTTTTGCCAGGTTTCTCAATACACATGCAGAAACTTTTCCCATTGTAATGGATGAAATTTTATGGGGATATATTCTAAAAATCTGTCAGAATCATGATGCAAATCCCACGTTAACACCACAAATTTTTGATAAATATTATTCTCCTCTTTTCTCTCAAAACACACACCTTGCCTTTAGGAAACCTGAAGATTCATACATATCCATCAGTTAAAAGGTATATAAAATGAAAAATCCAACCAATTAATTAGACATCAAATGTAAAATATTTTTTTCTAATTTTGCCGCTTTTCCCTTGATCACTCTTGAATCTCTCCTCTGTTCCACTGAGAAAGTATATGTGTAATGCATGAGTTCTTAACCTTTTTTGTTCCATGCACCCCTTTGCCAGTTAGGTGAAAACCATGAACCCCTTAATAAGAACACATCCTACTGTGTATTGTTTAATAAATATATCACACCTGTACCAACTTGTCCCCACAAGAATAATGTTTTTTTTAATTTCAATTCAAGCTCACGGACCCCTTGTTAAGAACCCCTGGTGTAATGACAGAAAATGCACATATATGCTGAAACTCAAGATTTCATTTTTTTTAGGACTGTTTGGTTTATGCAATTATTCAAATTAAAATATTTTGTTTTGCATTTGAAAAAACACTGTGGAATCATGTTGAGTAACTTTCAATAATTTGAAAAGGGGATACTTTTCAATTTGCTGCATTCTTCCTAAGCAATCTTAAGCCATCCCTTGATTGAATTTACATCATATGAAAATCCATAAAATGGTGCCATTTTACATCAAGAAGAGAGAAATTAAAGTCATAGGAAATACAATTAACAAGATAATAAAAAGATTGGTAGACACAGTGCTCAGAATAAATAGCATGCTAAGAATCAGATCTTTGGTGGGGGTAATTTTCCTAGGTCTATGTTGTGCTTTTTCTGTACTCCATTTGGTCACTCGGACGCACTCAATATGTGTCCAGGAATTAGGTCTCATCTTGAGTCCTGTCATGGAAAGCTCTAAGGTCAGACTCAGCCTATATGGGGAAGTCTGTTTAGGTGCAAGTATATATCAGAAAGTCTTCAGGGAGATACAACCCTACAACATCATGTAGGCTGAAAGCAGATCAATTGATGGTTATCTCATATACTTGGTGTTAATTAGGGAAACTCCTGATAATCTCCAAAGCATTAAAAATTCAAGGTGATTAATGAAGAAATACAGTCATATGCCCAGGCAAAATGCCACATTACAGCTAACTCACAATGGGTCTTTGGCTCTTGGGGATCTTCCTCTGAGCTACAATTTTCCCCCAGAGAACAGCTTTGAAATTTTTTTTTTCAGGAACTAATTAACTGATGAACAGATAACTTTGAATTTCTAATGGAGAATTTGATATTAATCTTCTAAGTTGAGCACAGTTTCTCACCCAGAGAGCAACTCCCACATGGTAAAAATTAGAATTGGGCAATTTCTTCTCTTGTAGTTCAGACTAATTTACTCATAAACTTGTGAATGAGCTGTGGGTACTGTAATAAGGAGAACCACAGAGTAGTGGATAGGGGGAGACTGATGGCTTTCTGAGTTGGCCAGCTAGAACCAGTTTTGGAAGCGGTTGTTTGTGTCATTCAAATACATGTACTCTTCAAGTTCAGAAAGCTCCAGGTCTTACCTAAGTCTTGTAGAGGCAATTTTCAGAGTGTATTTGAGGCCCTCCTTGGTTATTTGGTAAGTTTTGTCTGTGTGTAACTGCAGTGAGAAATACTTTAGCATACCAGGGGAAGAAAAATCTGGTTCCCATAGGTCATCTGAGAACACATGACTTGATAACAGGGATGGTCATAGATTCACAATGATTAATATACTTTAAATCAAGGATGCAGGGTGTCTGCTCAGAATACATGATTGTTATTTAAGTATTACCAACTTTTGATAATGGGCAATAGAGTGCACTGGATGACAAGCTGATGAAACAGTTCTTCATGGTATCCCTACCCCACCCCAATTCACTTACAGCCTTTCCTGAAATGTTAAGGTAAGATGCAATTTGGACTGCTGAAAAGAGGAGGTATGCACCTTCCAAATGGTATCCTAGCCTAGCTGCTAATCTCACGATATTCTCTATTTAAGCTCTGATGTTGAATGAAACACATTATGCAAAGATGGTTCAAATTGTGGTGATGTGCAGCAACAACACTAAGGGTGATTTCTACTTACCATTTGGAAAACAACATTCAAAGACCTACACAAAAATGCACTGTAACCTTGAAAAAAGGAACGCTTTGCCAGTTAATAGTGATAGACATTGTGGGTGTTTGTTTTATTGCTATTCCACAAGCAACTGTTTTTTAAATTATTTTAAAATGTTATATGACAACACTGGGAAAGTGCATATCTTTAAAACCAGTCAGTATTTCTGTTAACCTAATAGGAAACACTGAAATTCTGTAACAAAGAGTTTGTCTTTCTTAAGAAATATATTTTTTATTTTTTTCCAAAAGATACTTAGATTACGTAAAATGTTACATAAAAAAATGTAAGGGATTCCCATATGCCCCACTCCCCACACCTCCTTATTTTCCCCACATTAACAACTTGTTTCATTAGTAAATTCATTGCAATTGATGAACACATTTTGGAGCATTGCCACCAAGGATGGATTATAGTTTATATTGTAGTTTACACTCTCTCCCACTCAATTCTGTAGATTATGGCAGGATATATAATGGCCTGTATCTGTCATTGCAATGTCATTCAGGACAAGGAAAGTCCAAAAAATGCCCCCATATTACACCTCTTTTTCTCTCCCCTTGCCTTCCTCACCTCCAGTGGCCACTGTCTCCACATCAATGATGTACTTTCTTCCATTGCTAGAATAACAATAAGTCTATAGTAGAATACCAGTAAGTCTACTCTAGTCCATATTTTATTCCCCAATCCTGAGGATTCTGGGATGGTGAGGTCAACTCCAACTCTATTTGAGAGAGGGCTTCAATCCCATATGGCTGATGGATGGGACTCTCTTGCTTGCAGTTGTAGACTCTCTCAGTTCCTTGGTATGGTTGTTGTCCATCTTCACCTCCTTGTTAGTTGTCCTGGGTGAGTCCAAAGAACAGGAGAGTAGGTGTTGCAACTCCACTGAGGCTCAGGGCCCAGCTGTCAAATGGGCAGTCCAAAGATTCAAGTCTCTTGGATGTATACCTACCAACTCCAGCACCAACTATAGGTTAAAATAGAAGGGACAGATGAGCCATGTGTAGAGAAGTCACAACTGAGTCCAACACTGTCACACTTGGGAACTCAAGCTCCCGAGTGGGACCCACTGGCAAGGCATCGAACTCCAGAGCTATCTGCCATGACCGTAGGATCTGGGTGTCTCCAGAGCACTCAGGAGCCCCACTATTTGGAGTAATATCTACTTTGGCAGTCTATGCAATCTTGCTGAGACGTGCTTAAGCATTACCTCTGGGATGACCTCCCGACTCACTTTGAAGTGTCTTAACTATATAAACTCATTTGTCTTTACCTTTCCCCCCTTTTATTCAAGGTCTTTTTCCAGTTGTATAGCTAGTTGGTGCTTAGTAGTAATCCCTCGGTGCCAGGGAAGCTCTTCCCCAGGAGTCATGTCCCACGCTAGAGGGAAGGTAATGCATTTATATGCTGAGTTTGGCTTAGAGGCCACATTTGAGCAACATGGAGGCTCTCAGGAGGTAACTCTTAGGCACCCTAAAACACTAGGCTAAGTTGCAATTTCAAAAGCAAAGGCTCATAAGCATACTCAGCAATATCAAGGCTCCATCAATGGGCCATCCTTCTTCACCAGTCATTGCCCCTGTACTTGGGGGATTGTTGCTGTTCCATTAGAGAATGTGGCAGAGCTCCTCAGGATAAGAATTCAACACTCTTTTGGTTATTGTGTGAATCTTTACCCACTGTGACAATGTCCCATCAACATTTGAACACATTTATATAACATATGTGTGCCAAGGTGAACTTCTTTCCATGTATCCCCCATCACTGACACCCCACAACAATAATCCTCCCCTGCCACAGTTGTAACCCTTCTGTGGTCCAGCACTTCTTAAAAAATGAAACCAAGAATATTGCCAAATACAAATAATAGGAAAATGAAAAAATAATGATAGGTTTAAACATAAGAAATAAAATACATAATAATTTAGAGAAACCAAGACTAAATTAAAATTTTAAAATGGGATATTAAAAAAATAATGAAAAATATTTAAAAATTTTTTGATGTTTTGCCTTACATCACTGTAATATCTGTTGTCCTGTATGTACAGTGACATTTTCTTCCATTTCTTCCCCAGTGTCTTACTTTTTTTGTTTTGTCTTCAAAGTAGTTTTAACTTAGAATAAAGTCACATACAGAATATAGGGGACTCCCATACACCCAACATCCTCCCCCTTTTCCCCATTCCCATATTAATAACCTTTTTATGCATGGACGGTACATTTGTTACAAATGATGTAGAAAAATTCAAATATAGCTATTAACCATGGTCAATGGTTTACATTATGGTTTACATTTTAGACCATACACTTTTATAAATTTTTGCTAAAATTTAACATGGCCTGTATCCAACATTGCAAGATTATGCAGAACACTTCAATTGACCCCTAAATACCCCCTCTTCCATCTGTTTTATTCCTCCCTCTCCCCTCAGGGCCCATGGGGACCACCAGGCTTCACTCCTTGAAGGACAAGATTCATAGTTACTTGCAACAATGAGGGCTTGACACACTGGTCTGGCCTCCCCTATTAGAAACCATCCATGCTTTCAAGAGACACCCACACCTCTGAGAACATTTCGGGCCTCCCCAGGATGGGAGTCCAACTCCTTTCCACTCATTGTGTGGGTCTCCACCCACTGATACAATACACTATGACAAAATGATCACTTGCACATTCTCTAAAAGACTGACCCAGGTGTACCTTGTCCTGAATGCCCCTCACCCAACACCCTAAACCAGTAACCCTTTCTTGTCATTTTGCCAAAAGAACTTTCCCAACATTGTAGTTTCAACCACATATCCACCAATTCGAAGTGTTCACCTGCTCCCTCCCCAACCCTCCCTCCAGTTTCATGTACCATCCAACCCACCCTCCCCACCCTACACCCATCAAACTTGCACACCCCAACCCAATAGTATCACTACACACCTGTCATATCTCTTCACTGCACAACTACTCCCTTCTACCTTATCATAGATTTTGCCCATATGGGCATTGGCTCACAACCTTCTTCTCCCTTTTTATTTCCTGTAAACCTATCTTCCAGATTATAGCTCTCTGAGTCTGCTCGATTTGCTTAATTCATATCAGAGAGGTCATATAATATTTGTCCTTCAATGTCTGGCTTGCTTCACTCAACACAAGATTCTCAAGATTCATCCATGTAATCCTGTGTGTTAGTACTGTATTCTTCTCCTTCCTTCAGCTCAGTAAAATTCCATTGTATGTATATACCACATTTTGTTTATTCATTCATTTGTTGATGGTCATTTGGGTTGATTCCAACTTTTGTCAATATTTTTTTGAGGAACTGCCAAACCATCCTCCACAGTGACTGGACCATTCTACATTTCCACCAGCAGTGGATGAGGGTTCCCATTCCTCCACATCCTCTCCAACACTTGTAGTCCTGTTTTTTAATGGCCACCAGTCTAATGGGTGTAAAATGGTATCTCATTATAGTTTGGATTTGCATTTCCCTAATAGCTAGTGATGTTGAGCATCTTTTCATATGCTTTTTTAGCCATTTGTATTTCTTCTTTGGGGAAGTGTCTGTTCAAATCACTGGCCCACTTTTTAAATGGGTTGTCTTTTGCTTTTTGAGAAACAGGATTTCTTTATATATGCTGGATATTAGGCCCCTAACAGATATATGGTTACCAAATATTTTCTCCCATTGGGTAAGCTGTCTTTTCACTTTCTTGACAAACTCCTTTGAGGTGCAACAGTTTTTAATTTTGAGGAGGTCCCATTTATCTATTTTTTTCTTCACTACTCATGCTTTGAGTGTGAAGTTCATGAAACCATACCCTATTACAAGGTCCTGTAGATGCTTTCCTACATTATCTTCCAAGGCTTTCCCTCTATCAGGAACAAGACATGGACTCCCACTATCACCATCATCATTCAACACTGTACTGGAAGTTTTTGCCAAAGAGTTATGCAAAAAAAAAAAAAAAAAAGAAAGAAAGAAAGAAAGAAAGAAAGAAAAGGGATCCAAATTGGAAAGGATGAATAAACTATTCCCTATTTGCAGGTGACTTGATCTTATATGCAGAAAATACTGAGAAATCCTCAACAGAGCTTCTAGAGCTACTAAATGAACTCAGCAAAGTTGTGGGGTACAAGATTAAGTTGGGAGAGGGACCAGGTGAACACTTGGGATTTGTGGGTATGAGGGTGAAAGTACAGAGGTGGGATGGCTCTTATGGCAATATGACAAGAAAGTGTCACTGCTTTAGGGTGTTGGTTGGGGGGCATTTGGGACAGAGCACATGTGGAGCAGGCTTCTAGGGTATGTGTGGGAGTTCATCCTATCGTAATGTGTTGTATTAGTGGGTGGAGACCCATGCAATGAGAAGGAAGGAGATGGACTCCCATCTTTGAGAGGACTGATTTGCTCAGAAATAGACAGGTGGGCGTCTCTTAAGAGCAAGGGCGGTTCGTAATAGTGGAAGACAAACCAGTGTGTCATGACCTCTTGTTGCATGTATTTTTTTTTTTTTTTTTTACAATAGAAAATATCAGATTTTATTATATGTAGTAAGGACAGTTATTGTTATATAAAACTTCTTTCATTCCTTTATGTATGCATTTAGATTTATATGCATGTGTCCTGGTTTTTACATAAAATGTATTTCTAGCATTGGTTTGAATTGAAAACTGCAAGCCACCATTAACAAGATATGTTTGGCAGTATATAAGATTTGTAGTTATTTACAAGAAAGCATTCAAAGTGTACCACAAAAACTCAAGTGGAGTAACAACAGAAATACTGATATTTTCTATCAATACTGTTAATGTAACATTCACAATATTAATAAAATTCTTATTCATGGATACACTATCTAAGTGGCAAACATATATATAAATATCAAAACAATTAATGTCTGAGTTCAAATTATAAGAGAAATAAAAATAATATAAATGCCCAAAAGGAACTTCTGGTTCATAATAATGAATTAGACTTCCTATGAATATTCCATTAAACAGCAGAAGAAAAGCACACACAAGAATAAATTGGGAGTGACATCATCAACATATGACATAAGACATCCTCTGAAAAAGCCTCCCCAGAGATCTAGTGAAAAAAAGAAGAACTCCTACTTGCTTAGAATCTGGAGGATGGTAAAGACTAGAGAAGGACTCCACAAATGCTAACTCAAAGAAACAGAAAAATCTCAGGTTGAAGAATTCCATCCCAGATGCCAGTTGGTTCCTATTCCCCTCCCCCTCATTCAGTCCCATGCAGCTTGCAAGTCACAAAAAAGCAGCACAGCCCGGGTCCCTCCCACCAAGACTGAGACTCTAAAGCAGCAAGAGTAGAGAGTTAGAACTCCACTCATCCAGGCACAGTCACTGAAGAGTGCTGCATACAAAAGGGCCGCCAGGGGTGAAAAAAGACAAAAGAGAGAAAGACCACCATAGAAAGGCTGGTAATAAATGAGCCCTTATTGAATCAAGTTCCAGTCAGGTAGATACCTAAAGGCAAAATGGACTTTTCTGAAGTGACCTACCTTTCATGACTGACCCCATCCAGCTCCCCAGAGTGGGATATTCTTTTTCTTTTATTTTTTATTATTTATTTATTTATTATTATTATTATTTTTATTATGGGTAAAAATCAAAATTCTCACAATACATACAAACATTTGCAAAATGATATATAAATATATATGCATATATGTGTATTTGCTTACAAAAATGTTGTTTATATATATATATATATATATATATATATATATATATACACATATATTTTAAGAGGTGCTTAGATTACCCAAAATATTACACGGAACCCAATGGGATTCCCACATTGCCCACCTCCCACACCTCCCATCACATCCCACACAAACATCTCCCACAGTGTGGCCCACCACCCTCAATGAACTTACACATCCTGGAGCCTTGCCACCAACCATAGACC